>CM032454.1:154001934-154292676 GCA_019049505.1 Pachyrhynchus sulphureomaculatus | reverse complement strand
TCAAGCAAAGCAATGGTTGATAAGTGTTACTGGACTCTGCTCCTGGAAAATCACTAACATTTACTGGTAGGCTGAACTTAGACGCGGTCGTACAGATAAATGATGTTGAACGCTCTGGATGTCCAAATGAGGTGGTTACATCGGAAAATATCAAAAAAATCCACAAAATTTTTTGGATGAACGTAAAGTGAAATTGCGTCGATAGCTGACACCCCAAGATATCAAAAGAATGTGTTGGTCATATTTTGCATGAACATTTGGGCATGAGAAAGCTCAGTTCGAAATGGGTACCGCGTTTGCTCACAGGGAACCAAAAACAACAACATGTTGATGATCTGAGCGTAATTTGGACCTGTTTAAGCGCAATAAAAGGATTTTTTCATACGATGTGTGGCAATGGATGAAACATGGATCCACTACTACACACCGGAATCAATTGGCAGTCAGCTGAGTGGACAGCAGCCGGTGAAAGCCGCCCGAAGCGACCAAAGAACAACGTCGGCTGGTGAAGGTTTTGGCCCTCTATATTTTGGGAGGCCCGTTGGAATAATTTTCATCGACTATACTGTGAAGGGAAAAAAACCATCATTAGCGTATATTATATAAAGTTATTTGGGGAGGGTTTGTTTGACGGTAGAAATCACAAAGAAACGGCCCCATATAAACAATAAAATAAGGGCTCTCTTATCCAAGACAATGCTTCACCGTGTCACAAGTCAAGGTTACGAAGGCAAAATTGCATGAATTGAAGTTTGAATTGCTTTCTCATCCACCGTATTCGCCAGATTTGGTCCCCAACGACTTTTATTTATTTACAGCACTTCAAAAATATGCTTCGCGGGAAAGAGAATTAGTTTCTATTGAAGAGGTTTTCGGCGGATACTGCTGGCCTCTTTTGAAAGAAAAGATGTTTCTTTGCTTACAAGAAAGGAACAGAAATGGTTAGAAAAGCATCGGACCGGATTTGTATCGCTCCCTATGAAGGGGACTATATTGTTGATCGAATAAAAGTCTAGGATTTTTGCAAAAAAATACAATTGTGTTCTTAAGCTAGCTCGACCAAAAAACTTTCTAAGCGTACGTATATATTATTGTTATTTATGTCTATATATATATTTAATACGATATTTATATATATATCGATATCATATATCTATATATATATATATATTATATATGTGTACCTATATATATACATTATAATATATAGATATATATATATTTATTATATATATTACATTATATAATCTATTTATAAATAATATAAATATATTATATATAATACTATCACTATTTATCTTACTATATATCTTATATTTAATTATTCTATCTATATACTATATAATTATATATATATATATGTATCATTATCTATATATAAATATATATATTTATACATATATATACTTTATATTATACCGACTTCAATGCCAAAACAGGTAACCACTTAATTGCAAATGAGGAAGAGTGTCGTGGACGCTTCGTTTGGGTACAAGGCACAGCAGTGAGGAGAGATGCTCCTCAATTTGTTATGTCAACGAAATTTCTTGTGCGTTATGAACACATCTTTTCCAAAAGCCAGAACATAGAGGATGGATTTAGCAAAGCTCAGATGTGCCCCCCCCCCCCCCCCCCCCCCCCCCCCCCCCACCCCCCCCCACATATAAAGAGGTAAACGAAAATTGATTTATGTTTACCAAATTAACAATGAAATATTGTATTCGATACTACAGTTTTGAACCCGTTAAGCATTAGCAGTGACCATCAGATGCTCAGAGCAAAAATAAGATTAAATCTGAAGTAGTAAGAGAGAGACGTAGACCGATAATGCGAACAAAGATAAAGGACACCATGCAGAAATAAATACAACAAAACACCGACGAATATTGCAAGCTCTGGGAAAATCATATAAACACATAAAGAAATTTCAAAGATTCAAACACGAAATAACAGGGGTTTACACCGTCTTTCTAGTTTAGTTTACTGCCGACAATATACCCTATCAGGATTATATTATAAAATTTAGATTTGGATGTCATTGTTGACAACGAAATATTTCAGGTTTATGAACGGAACAGCCAAGTCTTTAACCTTAGAAAAGGATTTTTCCCTTAGAATAGGTGATCACGTTTGGCCGAAAAAATAAAATTCTTTCCAGTGCAGTCGATAAACTTCACATCTAAGTTTGTGCATTGCGTGATGAAGAAAAAAAATTTCATATTTAGTTTATCCGTTTAGTCAATTTAAATGAGACTAAAGTAGGGCAATGGCATATTAAAGACTTAAAACCATTCAATGGACCTAACCCTAATGAAAGTTTGTCAGAAAAATAATTTGTATTTACATTATCTTAATTGCCCAATACGATTTTTATTTTTTGATGTTGCTCTGTAGAGGTGACGACCTCGTTATTTTATTGTTGTAAAAGTTGAGCTGTTTATAACTTACTTTTATTTTTTTATTAAGGTTTCTGGGTACTGGCCATATCGAAACTTAAGTTGATTGTGGTTGTTGTTTTAGCATTGACCCAATTTTTTTGCAAACTTACGACAGAGTCACACTCAGGATATATCAAATGACATGGTATGTCGGTTGTCACGAGATTTGATTTTGCTAATTGGACCCCAAATAATATCCAGTTCTTTACACTTGGGCAGGGCGAAAACATTGATTAGAGGTAATCCAAAGTGATCTTGATGTTTGGACAAGCGCAAGATGTAGTCGTTTGGTATGACATTGAGTCAGGAGATTTTAGGAGTAATTTCAAAGTTTGTTACCCGATTGGGTGTATTTTTATTACCTATGTGGTATATTTTGGGTGCAATTAAGAGTAATTTGATTTTGATTTATCCAGCAAGTCTAAAACTTGGATTATTTTTTTATATAAAGATCTTCTTCTGAACTAACAAAATGAGGATGTTTTTTTTTATATTTTTCAGAGGTCGTCCCCCCCTACCAGCGTTACCTTTGACTCAATAGTTTTCTATGATTTTATTTCGCATAGACTCATAGGCATATACCGCTCTTTTTTGTTCTACTATCAGGTTGATAGGAAATTGGAAGCCTTGCAGGAGAATTAAAAAGTTGATCATTTACAGGGAGATGAGAGGCAAAGTAAGACAGTCGTTTACAAAGAAATGATCAAATCTGACACCGAGATAAAAACCTTGTTAAGAGAGGCTATGTCAGCTCAGTGAAGGAAGATTCCTAATCGAATTTTTAGATTTTCATTAGATAATTCTAGAAGTTTGGGCCTTGACAGAAAAACGGTTATGCCTGATACCTGTAGCAGTTTCTTCTAGAGGCTATTCTGTCTGGGGAGATGATTAACACCATGATCGAATATTTTCACTCTCAACGATGTTTTCTTCTTGTTTCTGATTCGGCTGGAAAAGCTCTTGCCATCTTCAATATTTTTTTATATTTTGCCACATTTTGATTAAATTTTTTTAAAGCACATTTTCGCTTTTGGGAAAATTTCAATTTAGATGTTCGGTTAAGTTAACCTTACAAACCTTTTAGGTTGTATCCCCATAAAGTGTTTTTTTGCTTTTTTACAGGCTGTGATGCACCGGGGTGCTAGCAGATGCCGTTACGCCATTTGGCAGGGATTAGTCTTTCCTGAGGATAGACTGATTGGAAGGGTAGTCTATGGGGGGCGAACGTTTGACCTTTGGGACCTTTTTAACGGTTTCTTCACTCAGTGGTTATCTTTATCTGAGCCAAAGGAGAGTCCAGCTACCTTATTCGGCCTCAGCTCCAATTAGCCTATTAGTGGTGACAGGCTGTTAGCAGTAGTGTGTTTCGGGACACCTTACTAATTAATTTTTTTTTGACTTATGCTGGTGTGGTAGACACCGTTTCAGTTTATAGTGGATTCTATAATCTACTCCCTTTTGTTGGTGGACACCAGGGTCACCAGTTTCTGTATTTTATTTACTCCACCTTCCGGTATATCGTGGTGAGGTGTTTATCTCCTGTTATCTGGGATGGATTAGATGTTTTTTCGTTGTTGTTCTGGGCGAGGGTTCTTCACGCCGCCACTTGAAGAAGCGCAATGCTGGTTAAGTTTTATATCTCTATGTAGCCACCCTGAAAGAGCAACAGGGAGCGTTTTTTCCGGCTCATATTCCTAGGTAGATTTGCTACTTTGGTGCGATAATGGCCGAAAAATCTGTTTAGCTTTTGCTAAGAGCTTTCACCAAGCTCGATATGGAGTTGTCATAACTAAGAGTTTGGGATTTGAGCTCCTGTATATATTTGTTGCCTGAGGGCGTTTGTGCTCAAAATGTGTGATTTTGAGTTGTTTTGTTTATGGACTCCTATATATAAAATATTGTGATTTTAGGGAGGTCCTATTTTCGAGACTTGCTGTCTCATATAGTTATTTTTGGGAATGTTTCCTTGAATGTTAGTTGCGCGCGGACTAATCATTATGTTCTTTGTGAACATTGCTTTTGAAGCAGGAACATTCAGTTGGTGAATTTTAGCTTTTGTCGCTATTCACTGTGTTTATAGTAATATTGATAGCTTTTATAGCTATTCACTATGTTAGTTGCGAGGTTGTTCTTTTAGAACGCGGACTTTGTGTAGCTGAAGGTTATTTACAAAGTGTTTTCTTGGCGATGAGCCAATGTATTTTCTGGCGATGTACCAGAGAGTGTTTTCTTGGCGATGAGCTGATGTTTTTTCTGGTAATGTACCAGAGTATTTCTTGGCGATGAGCTGATGTATTTTCTGGCGATGTACCAGCGTTTTCCCTAGCGATTTTGCATTTATCTGGACGTCTTAGACGTTTACATTGCGCGATAGTGCGATTATTTTCTGAATTCGACTAGTAATGATACTAGATTTGGAATGTTCTCTTAGCGGTGAGCTAGAGCCTTGATGGCGATTTTCCCGAGCATTTGTCCGGTGATTTATCCAGATGTCTTTCTTAGCCATGGCCTAAATGGTCTTATAAGACTTCTTTTTAGAATTAGTATTTTTACTAGAGTCTTTTATTTTTTATTTTTTTATGCAAGAATTTTTCTAAAGTTTCTTTTAATAAAATAGAAAATTTTCTGACAATCCTCAAATTATCTTAAGGAGGGTGTTCGTATTTTCCACGATATACCGATTTATCAATAACCCCCAGTATATCAGAGACTATCTATATATCCACAACTATCGATATATCGTTAACTATCTGTAACTATTGATATATCGACAGCTATCGATATAACGACAAATTAATTTTATCGATAGGTAAGTTTTTATCGATAGATAAAATCCATTTTTACCTCTTATTGCCATTTATATTTGTTGATCTAGATAGGTGGTTATATATGGTTACATATAATTTATTTAAACACATAATATATTAAAATATAATTGAGAAGACATTCAGTCGTTAATGGTAAATTCAGTATTATTTACTTTTTTCTTCATTAGATTTGATATTGGGAAAGCCATGAATCTTTCAAATTTTAACAATCTGACAACACTATAAATTTGATGAATTCGTTACTAGCAATTACAATGAACTAGTTTTTCAGACTGTTGTTCACGTTTAATGTAAACATACGCCGGTTTGATTATAGCCGATGTGGTCAAGACTATTCAGAAGAGAAAAACAATAAACAAAAATTAAATGAAATTATTTTTTTTTGTCTGACAGCATTTCGCAAATAGTCTTCATGAAGTTCGATCGTTCGATGTTCCGTTTGATCATCATATTGACGAAAGAGAGCAAGCTATGGAAAGAATGCAATTCCACATTAATTTGTCTTATCGTAATAGGCCTTTCGCAGCCTGTTTGATTCTTTGCCATTCATACATGTTTTGACTGTGTCGTAAGAAACGATATCCTTAAGAGCGGTATTAACACAGTAAAATAAAAACAAAATGTAATTAATATATCAAAGCTATACTGAAATGTACAGGGTGGTCCAAATTGGACACTTTTAACTACCCTTTATCTAAAGGAGATAGACTAAAACTGATGTCGGTGTGTGGGGCTCAATTTTTATGATAAACTCAATGGTGAAAACCGCGTATCGATATGTAGTACCGTTTCAGATATACATTGTGTTATTAAGAAATCTGCATTTTGGAAAAATGTTTGTAACTCTTTTCCTATTAAAAATTTTCGTTTTCTGTAAAAACATTCTTAAAGCACTTTTTCACGTGGATTTCAAGAGTGTAAGTTAAATTTTTTTACAAAACCAATATTTTAATAGTTATTAACGCAAAAATATATTTTTTAAATGGGATACCCTATATATTTTTCCTTATCAGAGTAGAGCTTTAAATTGCATTCTAAAAATATAGCACACTTTATATTTTGCTTAAATCTACTTCAAAATATAAAGATTTTCAATTTTTACGCGAGTTTTAAATGCACATTTTTGCGAAGGAGGCTTTGGACGGAGCGGCAATATCAATTGTTTACCGATAGCAGTCAAATCGTAAAGAAAAATTCCAGAAGTAACTCTAAGGGTTACAACTACAATGAAATTTACTAAATGCTTTAGTGCTTTAAATTATGTAGAAAATATAACAAAACAACAATAAAACAATTTATTCCGAGTAGAGCCAAGTAAAACCAAACAATTTTCTATAAGAGATGTTCGAAATGTCGACCAGTTTCATTTACACATAGGCGGCACCTTTTCTGGACTCTTCTTATGAGTTGATTAGTTCAAGAGGATGAGAGCTGCAAAACTTTGTATCACTGAGACTTCTAACTCTTTCCTGGTGTTTGTCGGCAATTTAAAAATTAGGTCTTTCAATCTTCCCCAGAGTTAGAAGTCCATGGGTGTTAAATGCGGTGACCTTGCCAGCCAACGGTTCGGACCTATCCAGTTATTGTCGAAATTGGCCGATAAAAAATTACTGATAACTGCAGAGTTATGAGGGGTGCCCCGTCGTGTTGAAAAAATATATTTCTAAGGTCCATTAACGGCAGTTCATCAACAAGAGGTTCTATTTGCTGCCTTAAAATTTCTAAATATCTCTGAAAGGTAAGTGTTCCTTCCTAAATAAAAGGACCTATAACCCTGCCTCTAAAAATTCCTGCCCACATATTAAATTCAAATCTGCCTTGATTTCTTTGCTCCACAACTAAATGAGGATTTTCTTGTGCCCACATATAAGAATTGTAATGTGTAAAAATACCTGCATTGCTTACATAAGCTTCGTCTGTCCAAATGCAATTTAATGAAAAATTCGGAACATGGTTACAATTCTCCAGAAACCCTTGGCAAAAATCCATACGCCGTTGAAAATCTCCGTCTCTAAGATGATGAACTTTTTTCTTGTCCTATATGGCCTGAATTCGTGCTTCTTCAAAGTACGACTTACGTTAGTTCTTGGTAGTCCAGTGGATTCTTTTAACTATCGGGTTGAAGTGTTGGGATTATTTCCGATAGTTCCTAAAACTACTATTTCTTCTAACTCCTTATCCCTGTTTGATACATAATTTTTCTTTTCAAATGGCCACTGTTAACTAGGTTATGTCGCAATCGAGCGAATATATCCTTGAAGGGATGACGCCTCTCTGGATACCGTTCGTGGTACAAATCACTTGCCGCTTCCGAATTTTCTCCGGTTGTGTATGAAACACACTATCATATCCCATTTTTCGTAATTTTCAAACTTCATTGCGATTTATTTGACAATCCAATAACTGATCCTGAAGTAAAATTTGACAACTACGAGTAAACAATTGAATTAAACCATATGGCCCTCCGTTCAAAGCCTCCTTCACAAAATGTGCATTTAAAACTTGCGTAAAGACTGAAAACTTTTATATTTTGAAGTAGATTTAAGCAAAATATAAAGTGTGCTATATTTTTAGAATGGTAATTTAAAGCTCTATTCGGATGAGGAAAAATATACAGGGTATCCTATTTAAATAATATATTTTTGCGTTAATAACCATTAAAATATTAGTTGTAGAAAAATGTAACTTACACTGTTGAAATCCACGTGAAAAAGTGCTTTGAGAATGTTTTTACAGAAATCAAAAATTTTCAATAGGAAAAATAATTACAAAACATTTTTCTAAAATGCAGATTTTTGACAAACACCCTGTATATCTGAAACGGTACTAGATATCGATATGCGGTTTTGACCCTTGAGTTAATCATAAAAATTAAGCTTCAGACACGGACATCAGTTTTCGTCTATCTCCTTTAGATAAAAGAGTTTACCTTTAAAAGTGTCCAATTTGAACCACCCTGTACATCAACAGTTCAATATCCGCTGCAAGATGAAACAGTAAAACGTGATGCACTAAATTATCTTATAAAGATGATATAGCAGTTTTGTAGTTTCCACATTGATATTGTTGATAGAGAGATAAATGTGTGAAGCAGAAGTAGGTAGTAATGTTCGTCCGTGAATGACACATTTTTGTTTGGCTCCGGTTAAACTACCTATAAATTCGGCTAAAGTGTGATTATTTTTTTGAATTTCGGTACCTATATCAATAACAAGTAACAAGTTCATATAGTGAAAGAAAATACTTAATACGATTTATGGTGTCGGGTCGACGACGTAGTAAGCAAATTATTTTTAGTGTTCCGTACGGAACACTTATAAGATGACTTCGGTGTCTGTCTGTCTGTCTGTCTGTCTGTCCACCCGATTTTCTCCGAAACTATTTGACATAGAAAAGTGAAATTTGGTAATAATATAGGAATTGATGGCTCCTCATCAGAGCCATGTAGTTTTGAGAATCAAATTTTGACTTAAGGGGTTAGTTTTTGGGGGTGAAGTCGGAAGTGAAAAAAAAATTTTTTTACTAGGTCATCGAGTGTGGTGTCAAATGAAAGCTTGTGAAAACGCGAGTAAAAAATATATATATAATGTTATACTTGCGCGCACTTTTCTTTGTATTATTTTTAAAAATTCGCGAAAAATCGCTGTCCCGGGCCTTATCTCGAAAAGTACTTGTCAAAAAATTTCGGAAAAATTCTGGAATATTCTCCACGGGGTGTAGATTGAACGAAAATTATCACGAGTGCATTACCTTTAATAATTTATATGGTGTATAAAAAAAACAAAAATTTCAAGGTCATCAGATTTCAGTAAAGATTGGAAACTCATTTGGGGTGTATTTTGTGAAGTCACTGATCATTTTATACCTCTGTAACAAATTTTTTTATTTTAAAAGCAATCAACGTACGGAACACTAATTGCGCAAGTTCAACTTGCACTTGACCGGTTTTTTTAAAACGGTGTTTACCGAAACACAGAGATCTGAATTAGTATCTATTGTTAAGGAGGTAACGCAAAAAATAATATGTGATAAGAACTTCATGGATTCCTTGGCGGCAAAGGTAGCAGATATTACACAAAAAATCGATCAACAGGTCAGGATTTTGGAAACTAAAATAAACTAATTAGAATGTCAAATAAAAAGTTTTCAAACAGAAAAGGAGGAGTTATATTTTAAAATGGACAACGTTGAACAACACACAAAACTTAATCAACTTCGCCTGTATGGACTCTCCGAGGACAACAAAGATTTAAAAACTAAAGTTCGTGAAATGATACAATCTAAACTTGGAATTTCTAACATTGATATAGCCAATTGTTATCGCATCGGTAAGCAAGACAGCAAATCATTAAAGTTAAGGCCAGATGTTCTGGAATTCACATGTTAAACAACGCAATATGGTGTATTTGGATAAGAAAAAGCCGAAAAAAAGTAAACTGGTAATAGTTCAAGAACTTACATTGCGGAGGTACCAGTTGCTGATGTTGGCGAAGGACAGGATAGGAAGAGATAATGTATGGATAATGGATGAAAGGATATTTGCAAGAATTAATGGAAAAAATACAATTATTAAAATGGAAGATGACGTTTTGCAACAGAGACGGGCACTTTGACCGGTAGTTCAGATATTAGTTACATTTACTTTTTTTTCTTAATTTTAATTTAAGTTGGTGTATATTTCTTTTTCTTTAATGCATCATTTTTTTTTCTCTTGAATTTAATAAGTATTTTTATTTTAAGATTATTATTGTTTATTTCATTATTATTCTTCTTTTTTCTTTGTAATATATTTTTGTAATTTTGGTACGGAGGAGGGAGAGAGACAAAGGATGAAGAAATTGTATGTCGCATTTTTGAATGTACGTTCTCTATTGGCTCGTTTTTCTGAAGTTAAAAGTATATTATTGCAGGAAAAATATGACATCTTAGGTATATCGGAAACATGGTTGAGTGAAACAAGAGGTGGTGGAGTGGGCATGTACTTTAGGAATAATTTTAATTATAATATTTTAAATTCTATTTAGACAGACCATTTGGAACCGTTATGGGTTAAATTTAATTTCAACAATATTTCTTATGCTGTAGGTTCATTGTAAAGACCCCCTAAGGTACAATTTTGTGAATAACTTTTAAGATTCTCTGTCATCCTTTTCACTCGAGTGCAGTAGTATTTTTTGTGGAGGCGACTTAGATTTATGTAAAAAAAGTGTTCAGGATTTTATTTTTTGTATAGAAACTTTTAATTCGCAACAAATTATAAACATACCCACTAGAGTTATGAGTAAAACGAATAGTTTGATAGATTTAATTTTGATATCTAAAGATGAAAAACTATGTACTGCCTTAACGAAAAATTTCCCTCAGGTTTTCGATCATGCGCTTGTGGATTGCTGCCTTGATATTAATTTAGTAGTAGAAAGTAAAAAGCATTGCATAATAAGAAATTTGAAACGTATCGATCGGGACCTATTAAGAACTTTTTTTAGAAAATGCCCCATTCGAGGACATTGTGTATATTGTTGTCACTAATGCCAAACTTTCATATTTGAATACTTTAATATTAAATATTTTTTATGTCTGGCCCCTTTAAAACTCGTAATAAAGAAACAAAAACCGGTTTGGCTGACAGACACTGTGCAAACTATGATTAGACTGAAAGATAGAGCGTTTCATAAATACAATAGAACAACAAATCAAGAATATTGGAACTGTTATAAACAGTTACGCAATCAAACTAACATCGTTATAAGAACTGAAAAAAGAATATATTTAGAATTCTGCACAAATAACGGTAATAGCAGAATATTGTGGCAAAGACTGAGAAACTTGGATATTGTGAATAAACCTACAGCTAAGCATCTTCCGAATGATTTAAATAAATAAACCTTCGGATATTAATGATCATTTTTTACAATTTTCAAGAAATGACCGACACATATTGGGACCAAAACTCGAAAAGGTGGCCAAAATATGAAGGTGTTATTCAAATTATATGAAAATTTGCATATCTGGTTTTTTGAGGTAGCTGATTAAGAATCTGACATAAAAAATGTAAATCACAAAATGGCGGCTCTAATATGGCGGACAAAATTGATAAAAACTGTTATATTTTCATGAAATTTCGACTCTCTTTGAGGTTGATGATGAATAATCTGAAATTAAAAATGTGAAAAACAAAATGGCGGATCCGATAAGCGGACAAAAATGATTTTTGTCATATTTTCATGAAATTTCGACTATAAGGCTTTTTGATGTCGCTGATAAGGATCTGAAATTAAAATGTGAAAAACAAAATATTTCAGCTAACTAGTGTTAAATGAAAATTAACACTGATTTGAGTATTATGTATTATAAAGGTAGATATAACCTTATTCATACTTTTTTACATAAAATTTATTTTAAAAAAATGTGCAAGTGCGGGCAGCTGATTTTGCTTCTATATTATTAAAAAATAGTTAGAAAACATGATAAAATTGGTTTGACAATGAAATGTCGTAGGACTTTTAACTTATGTATATTTTAATTTTCATGTTTGAAACTAAAAATTCTAAAAAAGTGATATTTTAAACGTTACAATAATTAAATGATAATCAAATTTTATTGTAATCAATTTATATCGTTTAAATGTACTCACTTTTATTCGGAGAATCCATTTCACGAAATTAAATTAACGTCAAATACAAAACATTTGGGCGCAATTAAATCTGCCTGTCTAACTCAAACAGAACAAGCTCAGAATCTGGCCTGCTCGACGCTCTAACAACAATAGGTATCAAGAGCCACGTGTGCACACTTGATTATTATAACCGGTCGTTTCGAATACCGCGGGTACCAACCCACATATCTAGAGCCTCAAAAGTCCCTCAATCGAACATTCATTTTAGGGACTTATGGCCACCTTTTCGGCATTCGGTCCCAATGTGCGACATACGGATCCAAATTTGATAGAATATTATTTAAATAACACGAAAAACAAATATAGGAGAAAAAATTTGAGTTTTTTACTGTCACTACAGATGAAGCAAAATCTCAACTACTTAGTACAAAATCACTAGCTACAAGTTCGGACTTCGTAGGTTTAGAAATGTTGTGGTTATGTTGTCCCAGGATTTCACCTTTCCTTACTAATATAATGAATTGTTGCATTTTGGAGGGGATATTTCCAGATACCTGGAAAATAGCTCGTGTTACTCCCTTACCAAAAAATAATGATATTAAATCTACGTCCTATAAGTATCCTACCTTGTCTTTCAAAAATTGGAAAAATAATGGATAAGCAAATAAGATTTTTCTTAGAAAATAACTCTGGTTTGTTCATGAATCAGTCGGGTTTCAGAAAGGGGTACAGCTGTACAACAACTTTATTAGGTCTGAAGGATGACATATTTAGAGCCTTGGACGTTGGGAAGTCGTCGATATTGGTGCTTTTGGACTATTTCAAGGCGTTTGATATGGTATGCCATGACTTACTGTTAGCTGTTTTAAATTTTGTTGGTTTTTCGAATGGTGCTATTAGGTTTGTTGGAAATTATTTTAGCAACAGACTCCAGTTCGCTGAAACGTCCATGGCACAGTCATCTAGGGAATTGGTGAAGTGTGGCGTGCCACAAGGCTCCATATTGGGACCTCTACTTTTTACAATTTATACGAATAATTTTATTTCTTGTTTGAAGCATGTTAAGTCATATCTCTATGCCGATGACACTCAACTGCTGTCTCCTTTTTGACTAGTGATTGGAGAATGGCAGAAGCAATGGTAAATAATGATTTAAATGCTTTGGTGGAGTTTTCGGAGCGCCGTGGTTTGCTAATTAACCCTGATAAATCATCTGTCATGATTTTTGGTAAACAAAGGGACCGTTTGCAGCGTGATATCAACATAAACATTACTGGTCAACGTTTGGAATTGCAAAATAGTTAAAAAAATGTAGGTATTATAATAGATATAGATTTGCGTTTTAAAGCACACGTTAGGCATATTATGCAGAGAGCCTACAGGTCACTGAAAATGCTTTACCCACATCGACAGGTAAAATTGACAGATTCCTTTGTTTTAAGTCACTTTAATTATTGTGATATTATGTATGGATCGTGTTTAGATAAAGTAAACTTAAATAGAATTGAAAAATGCAAAGGAGCTGTTTACGTTTTATTTATGGTATAAGAAAATTTCAATCCGTGTCTCACAAATTGAAGCATGCTAAGTGGTTGAATATGCAGGATAGACGTAGACTACATTCTTTGGTAATGTTTCATGTTTTTGTTGTTAATAACTGCCCACCATACCTAACAAATAAAATTATTTATAGAACAGACGTTCATAGGTTGAATTTAGGATTTGATGGACTTATGCCTCCACCACCTTACCGAACGGCTCTTTTTAAAAGAAGCTTTTCTTACAATATTTACACACTTTATAATACCCTATCTGTTGCTTTAAAAACCTTTGAACTTGAGATATTTAGAAAGCAGGTAAGAAGCATTTTAAAACAATTATTTAATTAGGTTAATTTTTGTCGCATTTCTCTTTCTTTCTCTCCCTCTCTCTCTATCTGGTTTGGTTGAGTATTTTCTTTAATTGATTGAATATGTGAGTATAGGTATAGAAAACGTGTTGATGGCTTTAGTGAGATTCTTGGAGTTGAGATTTGTTTGTAAAAGATTCGTGAGTCTGTTTTTGAATTCAGTTCTGAGCTCTGTGTTGATGTAAGTGTGGTTGAGTTTGGTGCTTTGTTAGAAGCCCAGATATGTGTATGTTTCTTTGTCGAGCATATTATCGAGTATTTCGTTGTTGATGGTTTCTGTTTCATGATGGCCTTTCCATTGGCCTTTATTGATGTAGAGCACTTTACATTTACTTATACCAAATTCCACATTGATATCTGAGGTGAATGTTACTGTAGTTTTGAGGAGTTCTTTCAGCTGTGTTTTTGTGGCAGCGTAGAGTTTTATGTCATCCATATATAGAAGGTGGTTTATTTTATGTTGGTTCACTTTTTGGTGTCTGATGTTGAAGCCATGGTCTGTTGTTTATTGTGTAATTATTATTATTATTACTACAAAAAAATTCTTCTTTCTCACATTTGGTCAATGTGGTTCCATGTTTGGCTGACGGGCCAAAGCCAAGTCAGCACAAACGCTATTACCATTATGTATTAGGGAATGACCTGACAATGTTACATGTTTTCAAAATCACTGACTTCTGAATATTTCTGTGTATGTTTGTGTTGAGTTCTAATTGTACTAAGTGTGGTGTGAATGTTATTTGTGTAAGGCTGTCGCTGATATAATGAGGGGGACAATGATGACTTTTTCTTGTTTCCATAGCCTTTTTATTTCCGTTGCAAGGTCTGTGTATTTGGAAATTTTTTCTGTGTATTTCGTTTGGATGTTTGTGTCATTGGGGACAGCTATGTCAATTAGATAGGTGACTTTTCCTTTTTTGCACTGAAAAGTAATATCGGGTCTATTAGCGGAGACTGTTTTATCCGTATGGATACTGATGTCCCAATGGAGCTTGTAATCTTTATTTTCAAGTATGGATGTTGGTGTGTATTTGTAGTAAGGGATCTGTGTTTTCTGTGAGTTTGTATGTTGTGGCTAGTGCTTGGTGAACTACTTTGGCAGCTGAGTCATGTCTGGCTGTGTATTCCGTTCCGGCTAATATTTTACATCCGCTTGTTATGTGTTCGATCGTTTCTTTCTGCTGGTGGCATTTCCTGCATCTGTCTTCTGTAATAGTTGGGCCTTTGATGTTATGCTTTTGGTAGTATATTATTATTATGATTGTTTTTGTTTTTCTTTCTCACATTTGGTCTGACGGGCGCAAACCAAGTCAGCACAAACGCATTACCATTGTGTATTAAGGAATGACCTGACAATGTTACATGTTTTCAAAATCACTGACTTCTGAATGTTTTTGTGTATGTTTGTGTTGAGTCCTAATTGTACTAAGTGTGGTGTGAATGTTGTTGGTGTAAGGCCTGTGGCTGTTATAATGAGGGGAACAATGATGACTTTTTCTTGTTTCCATAGCCTTTTTATTTCCGTTGCAAGGTCTGTGTATTTGGAAATTTTTTCTGTGTATTTCGTTTGGATGTTTGTGTCGTTGGGGACATCTATGTCAATTAGATAGGTGACTTTTTCTTTTTTGCACTGAAAAGTAATATGGGGTCTATTAGCGGAGACTGTTTTATCTGTATGGATACTGATGTCCCAGTTTGTAATCTTTATTTTCAAGTACGGATGTTGGTGTGCATTTGTAGTAGAGATCTGTGTTTTCTATGAGCTTGTATGTTGTGGCTAGTGCTTGGTGAACTACTTTTACCGCTGAGTCATGTCTGGCTGTGTATTCCGTTCCGGCTAATATTTTACATTCGCTTGTTATGTGTTCGATCGTTTCTTTCTGCTGGTGGCATTTTCTGCATCTGTCTTCTGTAATAGTTGGGTCTTTGATAATATGTTATTATTATTATTTTTATTATTATTATTATGTGTGATGATAGATGCGATATTCAGTACACTGACCACATGCTGTTTTTACAAGTGAAGTTTGCTTCTTTAAATTAGTTGTTTCCAAATATCCAAAAAAGACAATTTGCGATTTAAGACCAAATTTGGTTTCATTATTTCCATAATTTTGTAATTAACTCTCGGAAAATTTTAAAAAGGCCTTCAAGATAAAATCAATATGAAATGGGGATTTGAAAGTCGTTTTACTTGAAGATAAACCATTTGGATACCATTACTACTAATAAACAAGTATAGTACCGAGTTATTAATAGAATAATTAAATACAGATGGGACATCTATACGAAATCATAGTCCAAATAGCTTCCTTACATTTTCAATGTCAGAGCCAGCAACTTCATTTCCTTTTACGGCTTTTGCTTCCGTGCAGTAAAGATATTCAACTCTCACTTTTTCAGTTACCTCTGGCCTTTAGAAAGCGCATGAGTGGGCTCTGCTTAAAAAACATTCATTATCTCCATGATCACATGTAATATCCCATTCATCAGATACCTGTAAGCAAACAACTAAGTAATAAAATAATCTAAAATAGGGTCTTTGGATATCCCACTTAATATTACAGCCCTAGTTTGTAACCCTAAGATAATTTTAAAAATATTTATTTTGCTTTTGAACAAAAATAGTTTTTTCCTTATTTTCAATCTGTGAATACACAGCCAAAGTCCTATATTCTCAGACCCAAAGTACTGACATTTTTTATATAAACTACTGTGTAAAAATTTCGCTAACTTACAGCTGAATATTTTTCTGTATCGAAAACTCGTAAAACGCAATAAATAATAACTTTGCTGTCCAGGGATTAATTCAAGAACTAACCATAGTCAAGGTGTACTTTATTGGATACCTTTTTATCTTTTATTAAACTTACCTGAACGGAAGGAATCAACTCCAAGTTAATGTAATCCGACAGTTTGTTATATTCAGAATGAAGTTGTTGGTCAACAAATTGCAAACAATATATGCATTTTGTTTCATAGGAGTAAGTTATGTTAACTTTATCCCAAAATTAAAGACGAGAATTGAAACTGGATAATTTCAATACTTGAGATTATACCAAACTTTAACTCACTATCTCAGCAAGCATTCATTTGCCAAAAAACAAACTTCCGTCTAAAACAACGGATTATGCTAGTATTTTGTTTGTAACACTGCTGCAATTTATTTATTTAATACGTATCTTTAATCATCTTTGGGCTGAGTAATTACTGTACTTACATAGGTATCAGCAGCCATGACAAACTACAGGCCGTCAATAAAAAGTACACAGATTTTCAACGACATTGTAAAGTTATAATGAAACCTTTCCTCTTTAACTAATTAAAGTATATTAATACTGTAGCATTTTGAGCTACGTATTTATATATTCAGATTAAAGTATTTTTTATAAATAAAATCTTGAGAAGAAGTGGATCTTGTTCCTTTATTAACAAGTATTTGTTATTGGTAGATAAGAACGTTAAAATAATCAATTTTTAAATTAATTTAGATTAAAAATCTAAAAAACAAAGTAGAACTTCAGAAAATATATTTGGATGTTAGTTTTTTTGTTTTGAAAAAATTCGCCTTATGGATTCTAAAGCAGTCTGCGTTACCTTATGGGTGCCCCAGAGTGCTCCAGTTATGTGGAGCTCTCCAGCCTGAGTGACTGGCATACCCACTAAAATTCCTTATGAGCTGGGACTGCGGCCCTTTACTCCTTTTACATATTGCGATTTTAATTTGTCTAGGTGTTTGCGTGTTTTATAACTCTAGGGTTAATTTTCTAATGATTTAAACTAATCTATCTTATCCTAATTTAACCCAACTTAAAGGTAAATACTAAACTAAATCCTCCTTGTTTCAGGGGCGTGTTATGTTATAATGATGTTGGTATTGCGTTATGTTTACACTTTTTTCTTTTTCCGATAGGAGCTGCTCAACTATACTACAGTCTTTTACTAAGTAAGTAGTAGTCTTTAGTCCAGTCTAATATCAGTCTAATTGTAAAGTGTCTGTGGGTCGTAAGTATCGGTTGTCGACGTTTACGTTGACTCTAAAATTGTTAGCTATCTTGGGGTTAGGGTGAGCTGTGGCTTTCTCAAGAAAGCGAAGCTGGGCATTACGAAAGAATTCTTTTATTGTAGGTACTTGAAACTCCCTGTGCAACTAGTCGTCGCGGACAAACGAGGGAACTCCTGCTATGATATGAAGGGTTTTATTTTGGACTGTCTGGATTTTGGCCCTATGGGCTTTAGACATCTGGCACCAGGCCTGACAGCCGTACGTAAGCCCGGCTCTGATGATCGATTTGTAAATTAGCAACTTGTTATTAATTGATAATTTATTCCGACGATTCAGGAGCGGGAACAGCTTCCCTAGAAGCTGGTAACTGACACAAATCTTATGGTCATGGTTATTGCCATTATCTTTTCTACAAAATCATCGGTACCACTACACCTGGCGCTTTATTTTTACATTCTATTCGTGCTTTCCTAAACAGTATTATCAAGAACAATAAATAATAATTTTCATGGTGTACAGGTTTCTACTGTCGCCTTCATAGTGATGTTCCTTGACCCCATTAAAATAGTTGGTTTGTTGACTTAAAAAATAAATATGCTTATATGCAACGATCTATAAACTCTTTGTGTACTTTCGAACTTCCTAAATTTCTATCGTGTAACTTAGTTGCGTGCTGTTGATAAGGACCAAAAAGTTGTAAACAATAGAAAGTACTATATACTTCTGACAGCATCCTCTTCTTTTATATTTTGTGTTCAGGAAGCTTTTTCGGGAATACGGTTAACATTGTTAAAATAATAAACGCTGCCTCTAGAATATTCAGAGAGAGTCCTAATTTAGTATTTGGAAATTGCCTTCAGTAGCTTTTGTAGAAAAGTAAAAATTCTTGAAAACTTTCGTTAAACTTTATCCTGACATCTTCCTAAATTCTTGATTGATTTTAATTAAAATTTTATTTCTTAAAAACAAGTATTTGTATTGGTTTACTGTGTTAGTTCTATGACTAGAGTCAACGATTAAGCGTATATTTTTTCTTATAAAACTGACTGGATTTTACTATTCTAATCCAAAAAAGTAGATAAAAATGAATACTCATTTCTATATGTTTTACTGACTCCCTAACATTAAGAAGCATATATATATATATATATATATATATATATATATATATATATATATATATATATATATATATATATATATATATATATATGTATATATAGGGGAGATAATTAGTGGAGAGGCAGTCGTAAGTGGCCAATTAAAAGTCTATGTGTAACTAATGAGTATGTAGTAATTAATTATATAAGTATAGTACTTACAAACTTAGGACTAAATTATTGTAAGAAACATGTACATCGGCACCAACAGGAAGAGCCAATACACAGGGCAGTGAAATACATTTGATAGAAAAAACTACTAGTATTGATCAAAACTGAACAACTATGAGCACCATTTTCATTGGCGGTGTTATATAAGGTGTTGAAAAACTCGGGAAATTCCCAGAGGCTAGCAGGTGTGGCCCACGTGTTGATTTTTTTGGCGGTAAAAGTGCTTAATCTGTCATTTGTGTGTGACATTTTGGTAAAAACCGAAATATCCCTAAAGTCAGCAGTGGGTAACATCTATCTGTCGTGTAGTAACTCCCACAAAATGGAAATGATTAACTTACAATGAAGAGAGGGAAAACAAGAAGGACTCCATTCTGCACACTAGTGTAAAGGTTAGATATATAAGTATGATGTATGTGGTAAATTAGTAAAAAAAAAAATATCATTTATTCAGAGTACCAAAGTAATATTGGTGGTATTTACGTCTTTGGAGAGTTTCAAAATGTTTGAGTATATCACACTTAAGTCCACCGTGTCTGACCTCTTGTTCATGTTTAGAGGATTGTTATTAATAGCCACCATCTCCAAGAATTTTCTCTTTGTGTAATTGGGTTCGTTGAACAAGATAGATGTGTTGTCATAGTCCATTCTATGGTGTTTGCGGATGACATGTTATGCAAGGGAGCACGAAGTTACACCTCTCCTACAATCACTTTAGAGCCTCTTTAACACATATGAAAAATAAGAAATATCCTGGTCAAGACCGCGTCACCTTTAAATTCTAAAACAATTGGGAGAAATGATTCAAATACTTTTAGATAAATGTCTACATGAGGGTAAAATACCTGAGAAATGGTACAACTCGGAGGTAGTGATTATTTTCAAAAAGAGAGACATATCAAATATCGAAAACTATAGCCCGATTAGTCTGCTGCTGTGTTATATAAACTTTTCACCAAGGTATTTACTAAGAACCTAACTAATAAACTCGTGTTCTACCAACCAGTAGAACAGGCTTCCGAAAGGGTTACAGCACTATAGACCACCTTCAAACCTTACTTACATTGTTTGAAAAAACAACGAAGTACAATATGATGAATACCCATTCATCTGCTTTAATAGATTTTCAAAAGGCTTTTGACTTCGTGGAATCCCGGCACATCCTAGAATCAATGGACAATGCCAGAATTGACCACAAATATACAACAATCATCAAAAACGTATACGTTAAAATCAACGACAGTTTAACAAAAGAATTGATTAAAATTAAAAGAGGGGTAGGCAGGACAATACCATCTCACCTGAGCTATTCATGGTTGTATTCAAGAAATTAAGAAATTATATCAATGCAGGAAGACCACAATGAAGAGGGGTAGATGACCTTCGAAAGACGGCAGGTAGAAACTGGATATAATTAGCTAAGGAGAGACAAAAATACATGAAAGAGGTCTACATTGAGGAGTGGATGACCGAAGGGTTAAGAAGAACATGAAGATATTTATTCTTATAAACATATTTATAAACAAAAATGTTCCTGGAACTCAAAAAACAAGAATTTTAAGCAAGAACTTTAGTCTTCAAAAATGGACACACAGTACTGTTATCTCAAAGCGTAAAGATTCAAAAGCATTCGTTCCATACAGTAAACTTGTCTATTTATACAGAGTACCACAAATTAAACATTATTTTAAATAGTACAACTTATAAATTTAAAATAGTATAGTCTTAAACTTCGCAAATAGAGGGATTTGGATTACGTGTTATTTTCTATAAAGGAAATAAACACGTCATTATTTTCATGTAAGAGAATCAGCAGACACAAGCTAGAAATATAGCGGCAATATGCGTGCGAATCTACGTATAGTTCCTACTCATAAATATAAAAATAGTAAAGATAGCAGTTGCTAAACTGGCAAATCTATGAGTTCTGTTGATATTTTATCTGTTTTTTACGTCTATATTGTTTTTAGTGTTCCGTACGGAACACTTCGGTGTCTGTCTGTCTGTCTGTCCGTCTGTCGGTCTGTCACACCCGATTTTCTTCGAAATTATTTGACGTAGGAAATTTAAATTTGATACTAATATAGAAATTAATGGCCTCATCAGAGCCGTGTAGTTTTGAAAGTTAATTTTTGACTTAAGGGGTTAGTTTTGCGGGGTGAAATTGAAAGTGAAAAAAAAAATTGTTTACTAGGTCATCGAGTGGGATGTCAAATGAAAGCTTGTAAAAACACGAGTTCAAAAATATATATAATGTCTTACATGCGCACACTTTTCTTTGTATTACCTTGAAAAAATCGCGAAAAATCTCGGTCCTCCCTCTCTATCTCGAAAAGTACTGATCCAAAAATTTTGAAAAAATTCTGGAATATTCCCCACGGGGTGTAGATTGAACGAAAATTATCACGAGTGCATTACCTTTAATAATTTATCTGGTATATAAAAAAATCAAAAATTTCAAGGTCATTAGTTTTCAGTAAAGATCGGAAACAAACTTTGTTGAAAACTCAAGAACAACGTAAATCGCTTTTTTTTCCGCACACGTGTCGCTCCTGTAGCGCTTTAGGGACTTCCCTGCAAAAAAGTACGTTCGTGTAGTAAAGGAAGTACAAATAATAATTTATATGAAACTTATTTATGCTATTTAAATTATAAATATTCAACAGCCCCCGAACTTTTCAGTCGCCTTCAGGGTTCAAATTCATACCAATGAAAAAACAACCTAATCTTTAGGTTTCTCGCCTTCAATAATTGTAATTGTTTTACTATAAATATTTAGATATAAAGTTTATTTATTATTTTAACAAGAAAACAGGAAAAGTTAGCATATTACCATTAAAACCCTATATAATTTATCGACCCTCATCCCTTTCACCTCTTTGGCCTGAAGCGATATCGGTCAAAAATTATATGCTTTGTCCCCTCTTTAGATAATATCTATATAACCACTTTAAAATTGATATTTCATTTCATTTGAAATTTACGATGCCAACAAACTCACAGACCAACAGATCAACAGATCGACAGATCCACAGACCGACACACTGCCAGACCGACTAACCGACAGACCGACAGCCCCACGGACCGACAGTCCAAGGGAAATTAGTGACTATGTTTTTCGTGATCTAGGAACCCTAAAACGTGAAGAAAAGCCTAAAAAGTTACAAAGAGAACCTTTTCAATTTTTGGACATGGTATAGTTCAAAATGTAACCCTATATTCTACTATCCAGGGTTTTAATAGATGGCTAACCCAGAGGTCTTCACCTTGCAGACTGCATAGAAACAAATTCAGTTGCGTCCTACGTTATAGTATTTTTTAACTTACTGTTTAGTGATATAGCCAAAAGTAGTTTTATGGAATGGCTCAATAATCCAGCTAACTTTAATTAATATATGACTATTTAATTTTTTTTAATTTGCATTTCTTGCATATTTTTTTTATCTTACAATTGTTGTCTGAAGTGGTTTATTTTGTATCTATTAAAATAACAAATTATTTCACTTCTAATAAAACTGATGTTCAAATGAATACAAAAAAGTACTTTCATTTTAATATTTTTTTTAGGTTAGGTTTTGGTTTTGGTATTAAACTGAATAAATATTAACAGATGTTAGAATTTTTGTATCGTATACAAGAAAGATTTAGTTATCTGGGCATATTCTATTGTAGGGGTGCTACGAAGAGAGCCATTTCAACGGAGATTTTGGCTATATCTCTAACGTTTGTTTTTAAAAATTGTTCTTATCTTCTAAAAGCTATCTCTAATTTAAAACTTCTCAATACAGAATTTGTAATTAAGTAACCACATCTTTCTTCAGAAAGCACATACTTGGAAACACCTTCTTCATATTGTTTTGCTGACGTCTAAACATGATCATGATACATCATATTCTGATAATTGGCCTCATTCAGTTATTCTATTGATTATTTCTTGAATTTCAAAATTGAATATTTAATATTTTAATTTTGATTTTATTTTAAATTTAGAGGGCCGACGATAGAGTGACTCTATTCACTCTAAAAAATACCTATCTATTGAATAACGGGGAGATTAGTATCATAATCGTATCTTATTGATTCTTGAATTAATGTCTAGGTGCTAAAACCGAAAACTTACATAACAATTTCGAAAAACATCGCCAGGATATAGATGAAAAATTTTGTTCCTTTTTTTGAAAAAAAAATATATTGATTTTTGATAATTTTTCATTTAATAGTAGTTTCTGACTCCTTACACATAGGGAAATGGACAGACAAATCAATGAGCTTCATTATAACGTTTGATTTCTGGTAATTAGTGCTAGATATTCCAGAGAATTAGATTAGATAGATTAGAACACTTCACCAATCATTAGGTTAATAATACGCAAACTGCAGTACCTACGATAAATCATCAGAGATAATGAACGCTATGGATTACTTCAACTAATTCTGCAAGGGAATGTAGCCCGAAAAAGAAGACCCAGAAGAAGGATATCGCAACTCAAGAATTTACGTACATGATTAGTACAACTATGCGCCGTTTCGAGCAGCACTGCATTAGGTCTACATTACCATAATGATCACCAACATCGGAAGGGATAGACACTACAGAAAGAAGATGAAATTAAATTTAATTAAAATCAAATAAATAAGACATTCGCACATTCGCAATTTCCTCTTACGGCTTGCCACTTAGATTGTGAATGCTAATAAGATGGGACCAAACAAAGGCAATATAGGCTAATACAAGTAGTTCTAAATCCATAATCCTTATCTATTCAAAAAGCTGATCTTTGAATATATTCATCCAGGATGAACTTTTCTTTTCTTAAGTTCGAGTGAAGATTTAACATCTTTGAAAATTTCAGTTGTTGTTGATTTTTAATTTTTAGATTAGGCACACAAATTAACTGGATACTTTCTGCGTTAACAAAATGTTTTTTGAACAAAATACAACCTAATCACATTTTGTCCATTTTTCAGGCAGCTAGTTTGAAGTCAGTAAATTCAACAGTACAACGTTCTTCAATAAATTGAATTGAGAATCGACATGATGATGTTGCAGCAACCGAAATAGATAGTAAGTAGACAGGATCACATCCAAAGAATACGACGCGTGAAAGAGAATTTCCTATTCCATTTGTTTGTGCTCTGTGTGGCCTTTCATTACCTTCGCGATCCGTAAGAACATAGTTATCTCATCGAAATTGCTGGTACTATTTTCTGAAAGTTTTCGTTCGTAATAGCAAATTATTTGCGTAACTCAGACGCATTTTTTGTATTTGAAAGCGCTCTCAAGACATCCTTTTGAGACTATATGAGTAACAATGTCGTATGCAGTGATTTTGCTTTTTTAAGATTACAACTTCTACACGGTGAAAGTGGCTGGAAATAGTTTGAACTTAAAATTGAATTTTATGATACTTATTTCAAAGATGACGGATTAAGTTATATTTACTAATATTATATTTAATTTCGCTAATAATAACTAAAGAAAAACGTTTTCCATCTAGTGTCTAAATCAGTATTGTAAATTACCAAATATATCTATGTTAGTAATATTGTCCATTGACTAACAAAAGCTCAATCGATATCGGCCATTGATCCTCGATTTTAAAAATAACAACTACAATAATAATAATAATATTATTATTATTATCTGATGACAGATTTTTATGTAAATTATAATAGCAATTGTTTTTTTTGTTAAATATCATAATACACTTAAAGGGTTACATACACCTGAGCGCTGCAAAAAGTATGTGTATTTAAAAATAACCGGTCAAGTGAAAGTTGAACTTGATCGCTTTTAAAATAAAAAAAAATTATTACGGTGGTATAAAATGATCAGTGACTTCACAAAACACACCCCAAAGGAGTTTTCAACAAAGTTGTTTTATTAAAAACTAATGACCTTGAAATTTTTGTTTTTTTTTATATACCAAATAAATTATTAAAAGTAATGCACTCGTGATAATTTTCGTTCAATCTACACCCCGTGGAGAATATTCCAGAAATTTTTTCAAAATTTTTTGATCCGTACTTTTCGAGATAAGGCGGGGGGACAGCGATTTTTCGCGATTTTTTAAGAATAATACTTAGAAAAGTAAGCCCAAGTATTACATTATATATATATTTTTTACTCGTGTTTTCACAAGCGTTCATTTGACACCACACTCGATGACCTAGTAAAAATTTTTTTTTTACTTCCGATTTCACCCCCCAAAACTAACCCCTTAAGTCAAAATTTAACTTTCGAAACTACACGGCCCTGATGAGGCCATTAATTCCTATATTATTATTACCAAATTTCAACTTTTTACGACAAGTAGTTTCGGAAAAAATCGGTTGTGACAGACAGACACCGTACGGAACACTAAAAATATTTTAAAGGTCATTAAGTGAATAATATAAAAGAATGGATTACATATTTTTATTGTACTTTAAATTATAAGAAAATTTTTTCTAAATATATTTTAAATGTTAACATTATTTTTTATCCGGTTAAATGAATGATGAAAACTATGGCTCCTCCTTGTCTGCAGGATCCAGTCAGCAAAAATAACAACTATAATAATAATAATAATAATAAATCCTCAGGGGCTAGAAGAATTCCAGGATTCTCCTAGTACGGGCATTGACGATCCCGAGGTACCTGAGTCATGTTGTACTGTCTTGTGTTGTCCAGATTATTTGCAACAAAAACGCAATCTTAAGGTGTTTGCCATGCCGAGAAGATGAATGGCTCAACGTTTATGAGTCGCGAACGGTTACCTCGGATACCGGGCGCCCCCCGGGAGTAAGCAGCCTTGCTGTGGCATCCAGGCTCTTCCGCAGTCGTCCCTTCTTTCCTAGGATACTCGTGGGAACACTATGTCGAACAATAATAATTATAATAATGATAATGGCAGGGTACTGCGGAGGCGGACCCCTGTCGTACAAACAGCTACAGCACCTCCACAACAACAACAACCACAGACGAACCAAACAACCGCCTCAGCCGAAACTATCCCCGATAGTTTTACCAGATCCGACATTGTAGCTGTTAGCTTACACTTATATGGCCACCAAAACCATCATGAGAGGTTGCTCTAAGGTATATACAACAGAACTAGTCGGAACTTCATACATTTTCATTAATTGAAGACGACGATATGTAAGACTTCAATAACTACTATAATTATATGAGAAAAAACGGCACCTATGGAACGAGCCTAGAGATGCTTGCCCTCTCGGAAACCCAAAATAGCAACTTTCATATCTTCTCAAAACAACGAAGAACAAGAGATACAAAAATAACTTTTAGGGACAGACCAACAATAATAAGCAAAGGAAAAGACACCGAAACTATTTACCTTCTACTAACAGGCAACCCAATGTCGGGACACTTTGAGCTTCTGACACCACAAAACACTGAAAACATCCCAAACAATACTAGACTAATAAAAGAAGCATTGGGCGAGCGACGTAACGGTCGAGGATGTCGCGGGAAATGACAGCTCGACCAAAACGATGAAGACCGGGCAAACGAAAATGGACCTGCCAAAAGTGTTGTGCCAGTGAGTAAGCCGATACCCACCAAAGCGGGAAAATCAAAGCAAAGCACAGGAATAAACGAACACGTCATGCGTTGCTATAATAAAATCACAAAACCTGACAGATAAATCACTGAGAAGAGAAACACTAGCCGCCTGGACTCACCACCATCAATCCCAAGCGCAACCAACGCAGATACGGGACAAACACAATCACCAAAGCCAGGCCAAGCCGCATATGTTTTGCAAGGACAACATCCAACAACCAAGGCTGGCAAACCAAGACAACGATTAAAGTGGACAGATGAAATGAACAAAACAGTGATGCTGATGCTTCACCGCCACCAAACTCGAAACAATCACATCGGGCTATAGATTGGAACTGCACAGGCTTTTCCTAACCGAATATCCACATCTAGAATTACTTGTTACAGAACAAAGAGTAATAGACCAAAAAAACACACCACCTCACACCTTTCGAATTGCAAACCATCAAAGATACAGTAGCTGCCGAACTGAACACAGACCAACCAAACGATAGAAACAGTTGAGCAGATACCGAACCAATCTCATACACATAACCACTCAGTCGAACAAATAGCGAGCACCGCACAACACCATATCACAGACAACAAAATCAACCACTCACCACCCTCAACAACATTTAGACAACATCACACAGATACAAAGAATCAAACGAGAGGAACGACACCAACAGCTCTTCCGCAGAAGCGAAAAACAGTTCTACCAGAAAACTATGTACAATAAACAGATAGTAGTGACTGAACCACCAAACAAACAAGAATTCACAGATTATCGGAAAAGTATCTGGTCAGAACCCAAACTACACAATAATAACACCCCCTGGATCAAAGCCGAAGAAGACAAACATAAACATGTGACAGCACAAGAAAATTCCATATTAACTACACAAGAAATTACAGAAACAATCAAACACACACACAACTGGAAATTCTCTGGGATAGACAAGATACAAAACTTCTGGTACAAACAGTTTACCACCACACACGAAGCACTCACACACCAAATCACCAAAGCCATTGTACAAACCACACACATTCCCCACTTTCCTTACACTAGGAATAACATACGTCAAACCCAAAAGTTCAGACACCAGAAACCCGTCAAACTACCGACCTATCACCTGTCTTCCAACCCTATATAAGATCATCACACATCACAGCTACAATTTCGAAGAAAATAGAACAACACCTAATAGACAACAATATTCTAACAGAAGAGCAGAAGGGGTGCAGGAAAAATAGCCGAGGATGCAAAGAGCAGCTGATCATAAATAGCGTGATTATGGAACAAACCAGAGAAGAACACAAAAACCTTCACATCAGTTACATAGACCATAAAAAAGCCTTTGACTCTATACCCCACAGCTGGTTAATCAGAGCCCTAGAAATCTACAAAATACGCCTAGAAACACAAACCAACAACATCTAAACAGAAGAGCTGTACATCAGACGGGGGAAAACCACCCAGCAGACATAGTCACACCCAGTTACAACAGGAAAAGATGAAAACGTGGTCAGAAAAAACACTCCACGGAAAACACAGATACCACATAGAACAAGACCACGTAAATAAAAAACAATCATACACCTGGTTACAGGATGGGTAGCTATTCCCTGAAACAGAAGGCTTCTTACTTGCCATCCAATATAAAGTCATATTAACCAGAAACTACCAAAAGCATATCAACAAAGACCCAACTATCACAGAAGACAGATGCAGGAAATGCCACCAGTAGAAAGGAACGATCAAACACATAACAAGCGGATATAAAATATTAGACGGAACGGAATTCACAGCCAGACATGACTCAGCTGCAGAAGTAATTCACCAAGCACTAGCCACAACATACAAACTCATAGAAAACACAGATCCCTACTACAAATACACACCAACATCCATACTTAAAAATAAAAATTAAAAGCTCTACTGCGACAACAGTATCCATACAGACAAAACAATCTCCGCCAATAGACCCGATATTAATTTTCAGTGCAAAAAAGGAAAAGTCACCTATCTAATTGACATAGCTGTTCCCAACGACACAAACACCCAAACGAAATACACAGAAAAAATCTCCAAATACAGAGCTTACAAGATAAATAAAAAGGCTCTGAAAACAAGAAAAAGTCATCATTGTACCCCTCATCATATCAGCCACAGGCCTTACACCAATAACATTCACACCACACTTAGTACAATTAGGACTCAACACAAACATACACAAAAACATTCAGAAGTCAGTGATTTTGAAAACATGTAACATTGTCAGGTTATTCCTTGATACACAATGGTAACAGCTGACTTGGCTTAAGCCTGTCAGCCAAACATGGAACTACATTGATTAAATGTGAGAAAAAAGAACCGAAATATAAAAAAAGCATAACATATTATTATCTGACATCAGACAATGTTACAAGCTAGATTTTTATATAAATTATAAAAGATTTTTTTTATTAAATATCATAATACACTTAAGAGATTAAAAAAAAGACGATATTTGTTTTGTTTCAACTTAAAATTGTTTTTATGATAAAAATTATTTTTATATAAAAAGATCGAAATTGCTAAATTCTTAAAAGATTAATATTCTTTCAAGTGTGAGGTTAAATTTAAAATTCCTATAATGTTTTTAAAAATATTTTTAGTTATTGTGGCTGGTTTACAGTTTGCAATTGCTGATGAAACTTATGTAAGTACACGTATTGTACTCTAAGTAGCAGAGGATTAATACTAGATCTTCGCGAATAATCTACTTTTTCTCTTTGTTTATAGGATAAAGTAAACCTAACGTATGTCTATGAAGCAAGATGTCCTTATTGTTTACAATTCGTTAACGATCAGTTTTACTCAGGATATACCACACTTTCCGACTACATAGATTTGGAGTTGCTTCCTGTTGTCACTGTAAGCATACTATATATTAATAACTAGATGTTACTTGCAGCATCGCATGCGCATCATTCAAGTAATAAAAGACCAAAATGGTAAAGAAATTAAACAGCCATTCCTAACTATGTAAAACCGTGCAAATTAGAGAGAAACAAAACGAGAAGGTCAAGGGAAAGGTAAACTTTTTGCAACAAGGCAGGTAGCGTAGAAATGAAGTGGGACCATGTATTTAAAGTGCTTAAACCTGTTAGGGATTTTTAATTCCCGTTCAGTAGTGGCCATTTGAGCTTCAACTCGGTTTATTCATCTATACCACTGCTAACCCAAGCTGTTAAAATTGAATCATGTCCAGCGATACGCGTTCTGCCAATAATATCAAGCTTTATATACTTCTTTAGAAGAACTGTCACCAGATTTTTTAATTTGGAAATCGCAATGTAATTTTATTTTCCAGCATTCTTAAAATAGATATGGAAATAGCGCACAATTAACAAGCTTGTAACCGTTAAATATGAAGGTACATGTTTCGCCATCTGTAACATCTGTACATCATACTATAGTAACTAATAAACTTCAAAGGAAGGCACTGTTTTATTTATTAGGATATTTCCTTAGTTTGTGGACCAATCTTAATTAAATATAGTTTAAAACCTAGCCAGATAAAGTACTTAGAAGAGAAATAAAACTGCACCTACGCCTAAAACTGTTCTATGTAACAACTCTTTCATATAGACAACCTCATCCTTTTGGAATTAATTTCACAGCATCACGTGTTCTCCTAAGTGCAACAATTGAAGAAAAACATGAATCGCTTTTCTGGCGCACGCGCTTCTTTGTAGCTACTGAAAGACTTCGGTGCTCCATATTCATAATAAGAAAGTAAAGAAATATTGACTGAATTTCTTTTTTATAGGTATCTAGTGATAGCATTTCATGCGCGCATGGAGAAAATGAATGTTTTATTAGTAGAGCTCAGGCATGCACATTCCAGAGATCTGGTGTTACTCAAAAACTTCAAGTTGAATATCTTTACTGCACTGAAGCAAAGGCTATTCAAGGCGATACGGTTGAAGATTCTGATATTGAACAAGTAAGTTAATTCACTAACCAATTGATTAGATTATAGCCATGGAGAGTATGGCAAACAAATACGAGATCAATAGTTTCTCTGTTCTTATATCAGGAAATTTTTGTATTTGTATCTTTTTATAGAGTTCTTTCTATAATAAAGAGACAGTTGATCAGATACGCCATAGAAACAGGTAAAATAACAAAAATTTTCCAAAAATTAGTATCCATGATAGAAATTTGGTTATTTCTTTAATTAATTGCTTTATTCATTTTTAAAAAAATACACACATATATATATATATATATATATATATATATATATATATATATATATATATATATATATATATATATTTACCGGAAAATTATTTAAACACAGTTTCCGTTATTACCTTATACCTAACTGAAAGAAAAAAATTGCCACAGAAAAGGAAACACTGTTTATTGCTTTAATTTCGAAGAAGTTCAATGGAGATGTATTTTTTGTGCGTGCGTTCGAAACATTAATACTTCTTAACTATTTCTCAATTAGGAAAATAATATTTTCCATATTAATGTGAAAACTCCAATTTTTCGTAAGATTTCACAATTAAACAGTAAGCTAAGAGATGTGATTTTCAATATCTCATGTCTGCAGTTATGTATGCATGAGGTAATTTTTTGCAAACAACTAAAATAATATGGTATCACAAGTGACATTTTATAATCCTGTTTAGAGAATTGATTCATTGTCATACATACATGTTTATTATTATATAGTTAATTTATAAGGATGAATCCGCAATGTTGTAAGCAACATGTTTCGAAAGTGGTAATATTGCAGCAGGACTCATAAGCTTTCAAGGTAACGTCTTAAAATATATTTACTGATACTTCAAAGTACCACTTTTCCGATTTTGTCCCATTTATGGTATATTTTTTAAGATTCAAAGTGGTGGATCCAGTAAGGCTTTAGTTTTGGGGCGAATATAGCAGAGAATAATTTTTTCTTTTTGAAAATCCTATTTGCTATATCGATCCAGTAGAGAAATGAATATACTATGAATTTCCGTTTTGTTATCGTTTAAATAATGGCTCAGTCGCCAGGGGTTTTGAGCTCTGACTAAATGTTAACAGGCTGTATTTTGGCACATAGGTAGTCTTTTAGACGTAGAATACCATAAAAAAAAGTTTGTTAAAGTTTGATGTGCTCGTAGCTAAGCCCACAAAATTAAAAAAAAAACAAAAATTCGGTTTTTCGATAATATCTCGAAAAATAAAAATTATATTGAAAAACTGCCACCACTCAGCACAGCACAGCTTTCCGATGATACTAACAGTTTATTTTTGTTGCTTTATAATTTCTAAAACTCAAAATGAAATTTTTGTTTGCATGATTTTAACAGACATACAGTAAATTACAGATATTTATTAAAATATAGTATTGAAAAAATCCTTGTGCATATACCATTATTATATCTTAAGTTTAAATATAAGAATAATTAAATATTTCCACATGGTCTGTGTTATTTAAAAACTGAGTTTCAAAATATAAAAATTTGCCTTATTAAATTTCTTAATTCAGTCCCTTCTTGTTTTTCTCATTCATTGTTGAATAGGACAGAATGATTTCCTTATCGTAATTCGTTGAAAATCAGTAAAGCTTATCTGAATAGTTTTCCCAACAGGTAATTGACAGAATAGGCTACTACAACCTTTATCCCGAATGTCTATCGACGACTGAATAGGGAAAAGTTTGTAGTGGAATTATTTATCGACTTAATAAGTACCTTTGATACTCTAAATATAACCTCTTTGGTTCATAAAATTAGTGCTCTAATAATAAGAGGTACTCTGAGTGGTTGGACTGAGTTTTATTTAACTAATGAAAGGTTTATTGTAAAACTAGCGTGCTAACAATCTAATCTGCATTGGACAAATAGTGACATACCTGAAAGCAACTTGTTGGATCCTCTAATGTTCTTTCTATACATCAACGACCGAAAAGAAAATTAAGAGAATTCTCTTAATTTTATTTTTAGTGATACAACCATACAGTTATTTTTTAGTGTTCCGTAGGGAACACTTATGACTTCGGTGTCTTTCCATCTGTCTGTCCGTCTGTCTGTCGGTCTGCCACACCCGATTTTTTCCGAAACTATTTGTTATAGAAAGTTGAAATATGGTAATAATATAGGAATTGATGGCCTCATCAGAGCCATGTAGTTTTGAAAGTTAAATTTTGACTTAAGGGGTTAGTTTTGGGGGATGAAATCGGAAGTAAAAAAAAAAATTTACTAGATCATCGACTGTGGTGTCAAATGAAAGCTTGTGAAAACACGAGTAAAAAATATATATTTGATGTAATACTTGTGCGTACTTTTCTTTGTATTATTTTTAAAAAATCGCGAAAAATCGCTGTCCACGAGCCTTATTTCGAAAAGCACTTATCAAAAAATTTTGAAAAAATTCTGAAATATTCGCCACGGGGTGTAGATTAACGAAAATTATCACGAGTGCATTATCTTTAGTAATTTATCTGGTATATAAAAAAACAAAAATTTCAAGGTCATCAGTTTTCAGTTAAGATTGGAAACAAACTTTGTTGAAAACTCATTGGGGTGTGTGTGAAGTCACTGATCATTTTATACCTCAGTAACAAAATTTTTTATTTTAAAAGCAATCAACGTACGAGACACTAATTGCACGAGTTCAACTTGCACTTGACCGGTTTTTTTTTTTTAAATTGGTTAATCTAATACTTGTAATTATTAAGTATGTACTGTATTAAGTGCAGTAACACTTTAGTAAGATCAACGGTATCACGTATTTATTACCTGATCTAAGGAATTCTTGTATCTTGTGTACGTAATGAATAAAGGGTTTTTAAATTAAAAGAAGAAAATTATATCAATAATAATTATGTTATTGTTTTTGTTTGCGAATACTTAATTTCTTTTTTATTTAGTTTTTTTTTATTTTAGTGTGTAAATACCATTCTTAAAGATGTTGTTTCTTACGAAACAGTTAAAACATGTATGGATGGTACAGAGTCAGTCAGTTTGTTAACGGAATATCGCGCAACAGTAAGTGAATATGGAGTTAAATATGTCCCATGGATTAGTTTGTTTGGAGAACATGATGTAGACAAAGAACACGAATTCAGAGATGATTTTGTAGGCACTGTTTGTAATTTGCTTTCAAACCCACCTGATGTTTGTACTATATAGGTACATAAATTATTATAAATACTAATTAAATATAATAATAATTAAAAGAGTTTTTTTTTTTGGAGTTATTGAATCCTTAAAAAGATCTGAATTAAGTGTTTTATGTCACTTGATGGGCATAAATGGATTGTTTGAAGTCAATTTAAATTACTTGAAGTTAGTGTACGGTTATTTTAAGAATTCTCTTAGAGAGAGAAATTAGACAATCGAAAAACTCTTTTCAAGTCTACGGCAGAAGGTAGGTCAATTTTATCTATATATTCTAATTGGTTATTACATTCTTAAAAGAAGATAATTACAAGTTATTTTTTATGAAATCATATTTTTCTTTGATATATTCATCAGCAAAATTTAATAAAATCTACTTGACTGATGCGTTACTTATTCTTTTTTAACACTTAATGGTTGTGTATGTTAGCAATCACATGACATGTTTCGTAGCTTTGCTACTTTATCTGATTTACAAATGTATATAAACTAATGTTAACAAATTTGGTCTTTAAAAATTTTGTGGAATTTCTAAATTATAATGGATTTTATATTATTATTGAATTACATAGCCCAACAAAAAAAATATTTGTTCTAACTTTTTAAACCAATACATCTAAGTGTTATGTATTTTTAGGTGTTGAAACCGTATCTGGTATCAGTTTTGCATCACCCACAGTTCTCTTACAATATGACATCGATTAAATTTCAAAATAGGGAAAATTTGATACATAAAAATAAAAACTTAAGCCGTACTGTTTGATTAGGCTACAATTTTGATCTCTTGTTCTATAACGGTAAATAGATGTTCTAGATTCCAATAAATGTTTTTCTTTCAGCCTAGAACCAACCAATTGGCTTTTTCCTTAGTCAAACCCAAATCTCTCACTAAATCATTTAACTCAGCTTGTATAAACAACTGTGGTTTTAAATTTTCTAGAAAACATCGAAACTCATCATCATCCGGTCGACTTTCATTAAATTCGGGACTGGACTGTAAAACGTCATCAATAGACTGGGGTGGCTCAGGGACAGGAAGTCCCGGTCCATGTCCTACCGTTCGATTAGTTGAAGTAAAGTTAAGATAGACAATTACTTTCTTATTTTTGGAGTTATATCCAGAAACATCCACGCTGCAAAAATAACAATCATTTAAATGGTTTTCTTACTCTCTGCATACCATGGGTACTGCAAATCTAAAAACTTTCTTTTCTTTCTTATACCATTTCCTAAGATCCTCGACACAAACATAACATACTTTGTCAGGGTCTCAACAGTTTTCTTGATTATCGATTGCTACACCAAAATATGCAAAAATATACTTTTCTTACAAAGTCAGTAATGTTTCTTTGATGTTTTTTTAACTACAAACTCACCACATATATAACAAAAAGTGTTGGGAGAGTTTTTACAACCACGATTGGCCATACTTTGAGTGTGAATTAAAGCACATGGTTCAAATACTGCAATGTGAGGTTATATTAACTGGAAGAAAACAAACAGCTAACATTTATCGGAACTGCCAACCTAATAACATTTGATCTAACTGCCAACCTTATAAAACTCTGATTTTATTGCCAACCTAATAACATTCTAATGATAAAAAATAAACTTTTCACATTTTGAATATTAAAAGGTGAAAAATTGGCGGGTGATACAACTTTTTTATTATTATTTTCGGACTCAGCACACCAAAAAACATAGGAATCAGGTAACGTTATTAAAAAAGTTTTTTCATCGTTGGCCTGTGTTATCATTCTAACGGTTTAGGTAAAACGCATAATAACTTTAACAAAGGGAATTTTGTTCATTTCTAATTGATCATTTAAAAAATTACCTGTCATTTTTCTTTTGTTAATCTGTAAAGCATTGTTTCTTGACCTTTTTAGTGTCACGACCCTCTAAATAGCCAAAAAATTAAGTGATTACCTTGCAACCCCCCTAATATAATATTTTTATTGTTATCAAAGTTTTACAATACTAATGTGGCAAAGAATGTTTACACTTGGCACAAATACCGACAAACGAGTTCAAACCACAAGACATGCTTCTTCTTGTCTCATATTACTGCAAAGCTGCGCGAGCGGCTCTTTCGTCCAGTACGATTTAAGATGCTAGGATAGGTTCGTGTAATTTATAACAACCAAAGAGCGAGAAAAAGAGTTTCATTGTTAATTATGTTTTTTACGGAAACAAGTAGAACGAGTTCTTCTCTCATACAGTGTTAAATAAATTAATAACATCGAATTGGGCAATAATATTGAAAAAAAATTAAAATGGACAAATTTGTGACAAAATGAAATGCACCGTCTACATCTGGTGAAACAGTGAAGAAAAAGACCAGGTTATATAGCGATACTTATTTAAAATATGAATTTGTTGCATTGGATGACAAGCCCCAATGTGTTGCTTGTTATCAAGTTCTATCCGCGGAAAGTATGAAGCCTTCAAAATTAATCCGACATCTGGAAAGATAACACCCGTCTTTACAAAGCAAACTATTAGAATTTTTCGAGTGTAAATCACATGTCTTGAAAAATCAAAAAATTTCTATCAATAAATCAAATTGCATTGAGCAATGTTATGAGGGATTTTGGCACTCACCATCTAATGTGATTGTGTGAATGGATGTTTATATCAAGATTGTTAACAAATAAGCTATCAAGTTCTTATATTACCTGTGAAAGCTACTTCAGTAGAGTGAAGTATCATGAAATAAAAGAAAGATTTTGCAACACTTATTTTGGCAGGCCACTGTCTTTATCTTTATCTGAAGCATGCGCAATAGTAAACGGAAGAAATTAAATATAAGCACTCAGTTGTCATCGTTATTTGAAAAATGCTCCCACCATTTGGAGATTGCAAAATAATAGAAACCTCTATTGAGGGTAACGACTTCCATTATTTAGGAACTTATAAGAGCGGTTATTTGAAGTTCGTTATTCTTATCACTATTACGTTAGGGCCTGTTTTTTCCTTTGAAGTATACAAACCACTAAGCAAATATTTTATTTCAAATAACACTAACACACACACTAATTAGTGTTCAGATTATGTTGGAATCTTGCAATCTTTGGCACAATGGCATTACAGCATAGTTATCACCACTACAACAAACACTTTATCTTTGCACCTGAAACACATTTCTCTAATCATGTGACCACCGTCACGAGTGATGAGTGACTGTCGACTTGCTAATCGCTTCCGATGATGCTAACATAGCTAGTGTAACACGTGTCGAGTGAAAAAATCAAGTGCTTGATGCAGTAGTGATTACTGTTGTGTAGTGCTAATTTGAAATGAAATTTTATTTATTGCACATTCGTATTAACTTAGAAATATTGAAGGAAGTGATAGAAAAGTGATTTTAATTTAGAAACTTGTGTTGACCATAAACGGAGTATTTAACCATTCTCATTCCACAGATATCAGTGGATCGTGCGGTGACTGAAAAAAATACCCTAAGTTTATAGAAAATAAACACTAACCTAACCTTAATTTTAGTTTATTTTATGGCATGGGAAAAATAAGCGTTGTAAAATCTGTCTGATAGATGTTAATTGCTTAGGCTACAAAGTTGCCGTTGATTCAAAATGTTAACCTAGGCCGTTTGCTAAAACTTGTATCTCTCAATTGACTCAGTATTCTAACCCGAAAATTTTAATAATATCCCTAGAAATTTTTACTCAGAAAATTGTGTTAGTAAACATTTTAAATAATACTTGATCTACCAAAGGAGCTTGTGAAATTTAAAGCTTACGTTGAAGTAATTACTTATTTCTACCCTATTTTTAGCATTTTGAATATGGTTGACAGACAGAGCTTGAGCAGATTATTCCGAATGCCACCAGTCGTACAGCTATGGCTATGTCGTGGTTAAAAGTCTTTATTAAATTCATGAAAAACGTCAAGGGTTCTAGACCATCATTAAGAGATTTTTCGATTTTAATTATTCAAGTATAAATTGTATCTAAACCATTTAAAATTAGTTCTTGATTATTGCAGTTTTATTAAGAACCAGGAAACTAATCTACATCTCTGCAGATGTTAGTACGCTTATTTCCTCATTTCCTTTAAATACTCAAATGTCTGTAGAGAGCAGGAAGCCGTTCAACTTAACAAAGATCTGGAAGAAGTTCTATTTTCGGGTAGAATTTAATACAAAATGAACATTGCTGAACCCGACGTACTTACGTCGAACAACTTCATTCCTCTAGCATCGTTACTCAATTTGCTGGGAGTTAATATATCTGGGCATAAACGCGCTCTATGCATTACAAAGAGAGCTTCGCACAAGCTAGGAATATTATTTCGAACTAGAAATTTTTACACTGTTATGGTAACTCTGTACAAAGCTCAAATTCGACCAACGTTGGAATCTACTCTGAAACATACACTATATTTGTTGGATTTAATTCAGACGAGAGCTGTTCGCCTGATTGGAGACTCAGAATTGACCAGCAACTTTGATTCCTTGGAACGTTGAAGAACGGATATCGCCTTGAGTCTATTCTACAAATATTTTCACTGAAAGGGTTCAATGGATGTAGTCCGCTTAATTACTTCCAGAGCAGTGCATGCTAGGAATACACGTCGCGCTAATACTTCACATCCGTAGCTTATCACTCGTTATACAACTCTTTTCAAACAGTCTTTTATGTGTAGAACCTCATTCCTTTGGAATGATTTCGCCAAGGCTGTGTTTTCTATTGAGTACAATTTACAGCGATTCAAAACCATTATGAATCGCTTCCTCCGCACACGTGTCGCTCATGTAGCACTTTAAGGACTTCGGTGCAGCACGTGTGATATTCGCATGAACATTAAGATAATTTAAGTCCCGATTTAATGTATTTTTTAGAATATTTTTGTAAATTTATTTACAAGGACAAATAGCCTAACGTTCTCTAATATAACTGCAATTATCTTATTCAAAGGGTGTATAAAAATAATTTTGAGTGTTTCAAAAGAAAAACTTATTCAAATTTAAAATGAAAAATTGAAATTTGTAAGAATTTGATTGAATTAAAAAGAAAACAAACTTATTATATGCCAAATTTATTTATAATTTTGAAACAATAATAATCAAAAAAATGCAAAATTTAAACTTGAATAACGTTTACATCGTTATTACTTCTCTGGTTACATTGAACAGGTTTGTAATCCAAATACCTGCAGACCACACCCTGAAAATCAGTTATAGATTGGTCTTGATCTTTTTGATTGAACACATCATTAAAAACAATGGCTGGTATAAATTCTGGATTTAATTCCTTTGTCTTTTCTCCATTAATCTCCATAATTTCTATACCTGTACCATCTGATTCATACTGTTCGATTACGGACCAAGAAATGTTATTTTCCTCGCTGCACTGAAATAAAATTTATTAAGTTATTTACTACAATCTGCACTCCCAAATCAAAATTATGAAACCGGTATTTGAAATTCTAATAACTGTGAAAGAATATGATAACATAGCCTTTCCTTGCAGAGTTCAGGTCTACCATTTAATTTAAAATCATTATTTAATTTAATAAAATTTAGATTTACGAAGTAAGATGGTAGGATACAACGAATTGTATTAAGTACGCATACATATTACTCCATCGAAAGCTGACACAGCAGCTTTTGAACCGACAGAGTGGTTGACACAGTCAAGCTGCTGTGTCAGCTTTCGATGGAGTAATAGGTATGCGTACTTAATACAATTCGTTGTATCCTACCATCGTACTCCGTAATTTCTGGGATAAGTACCAGTAGATTCCGTTCTCTTGTTTGTCAATTCTAGCCTGACTGACGAGCCGTGATACGGCGAAATGCGTCTCAGGTGGATCTGACGGACAAGAGAGCAGCTAGTAAACTGCTGGAATATGGACTTCTGTCTATTTTCAGTTGCTTTACAATAATTAAATTTAGATTTGTTATTTATTGATATTATTATTAATGATTTAGATAAATAATTAATAGTTTTAACAATGCCAACTAGGCGATACAATTAGAAATAACGTGACAACAAGAAAGATCAGCTAAAACTAGACTACGGCAGTATTTTCCTCAGGAAGAAAACCAAATATTCGAGGGAAAGAATTGCTAAAGCGTTTCAGAAACTAAAAACCAACATGGTTGTAAAAACAGATGAAATATCAACAGAACTCATAGATTTGTTAGCTTAGCAATTGCCCGAGATATCGTTATCTTTAATATATATATATATATATATATATATATATATATATATATATATATATATATATATATATATATATATATATATATATGTATATATGTATATATGTATATATGTATATGTATATATGTATATATGTATATATGTATATATGTATATATGTATATATGTATATATATATATATATATATATATATATATATATACTCGTATATATTTCTTCTTCTTCAGCCTTCCATCAATAACTCCTGATGTAGACCTCTTCCCTGTTCTTCCATTTTTGTCTATCCTTAGCTGGTTGTATCCAGTTTCTTCCTGCCTTCTTTCGAATGTCATTTACCCATCTTCATTGTGGTATATCTCAATTAATTTCTTGAATATATCCCCTAGGATAAGCGTGAATAGTTCAAGCGAGATCATATCGCCTTGTCTCACCCCTCTTTTGATGTTAATCAGATTTGTTGTTAAATTGTAAATGATTTTATCATATATGTTTTTGACGATTTCTATATATCTGTCCATTGATTCTAAGATGTACCTGGTTTCCACGAAGTCAAAAATCTTGTGAAAATCTATGAAAGCCAGGTGAATTGGTATATTGCACTCCGTTATTTTTTCTGCGCAGGGTTTGAAGGTGGTCTATAGTGCTATGATCCTTCAGGAAGACCGCCTGTTCTATTGGTTGATAGAACTTGAATTTATTAGTTAGGCGTTTAGTAAATATCTTCGTAAAATGTTTATATAATATTGACAACAGACTAATCGGGCGATAGTTTTCGATATTTGTTATGTCTCCCTTTTTGAAGAAAAAATACTACCTCCCAGTTGTACCATTTCTCAGGTATTTTACCCTCATGTAGGCATTTATTTAGATGTATCTGAATTGTTACTTCCAATATACTGCCCAGAAATATAATGCGGTTTTGACTTGGACATTTCTCATATTTCATTTATGTTAAAGCGGCTCTAATCTCTACCTTGGAGATTTCCGGAATCTCTTCTGATCCCACATTTGTCAATCTTCTTTGAATCTAGGGCGTTAGAAGTGATTTGAGTGATGTATACAACTGTGTGTAGAAATCCCTAGTAACTTCAACAATCTCTTCTGAACTTGAAACCCCTATGCATTGTTTGTTTTTTCATTTTGTTACTCGTTGTTTTCCTTAAGAGAGTTTTAATCTCAATATTTTCATATTTGCGTCTTTTCCTGTTGCATTTAGAATAGTTCTGTGTATTCTTAGATCGTTACGAATTCCTTTCTTTAAGTGTTTGTTCTTAAACTTGTATTTTCGGTGTTCCTTTTTCGTTTTTTATTTGGATTATGTTTTGGGTAAGCCTCTAGGTCTGAGGCTTCCGTTTTTTTCAGCATACTTTCTTTATTTACGATATGATTTTTTTCATTTAGGTATTTATATCCGTACCTATATTTGTAGTTTTGTCGGAGTCGAGCCAATGTCCAAGTTCATTTTGGTAGTAAGGTCGATAGGTTTTACATATTTTACTATTTTCTTAGTAATACACGAAGAAGAAAGGAAGGAACATACATATATAAAGACATAGTGGTGAAAAACACCCTAATAGAAGTTCAGTAAAAGGCTTGTAGATGATCAGTTGAATCGTGACCTAAATTAATCTAGAATAACAGCAACATAAGCAAACAGCAATTGAGATATTCCCGTAAAGATAGCTTCGGCAATACGAAAAAACTATTCGACAGAAAGATAACACACACCGACAATTTTTTACCAAGAACCCAGAATATACTTTTCCAAAGGTTTTTGACGCGCTAAATTCGAATCCGAGGTCAGAATTTCTCTGATGGCTAAAAGTTGAAAAATCACGGTTTTTCGAGATATTTGAGATTATGTCACATCGAAAGGTAATTTTTTTATTAAAACCATTAATGGAGTCCGAAAGAACTACTTTTCCTCTCCAAAACGCATTTGGATTTGTCTGAATATATTTTTTTATCGAAATCGTATGTTGAATTTAAGTAGTTAGACTTATTTTTTTGATTTTTGGAAAATGTGTGGCATCGAATAAATACAATTCTTCGACGCATTAACTTTTTTATTTGTTTATTAGTCTTAAAATAAGTCTAATTTGAAACATCCTTCACCATAAATTAACAAATTAACAATCGTTACAAAAGTTAATTCGATGCCTTTCATTTTCCAAAAATCGAAAAATAAGTCGAAATACTTAATTTCAACATACGATTTCTTAGAGATGGAAAAAGATATCCGGACAAATCTAAATGCATTTTGAAGAGGAAGAGTAGTTCTTTCGAACTACATTAGTGGTGTCAAAAAACCGTAATTTTCGCACTTTAGGTTAGAATATCTCGAAAACCATAGATATCAGAAAAATTCTGAGCTCGGATTCGAATTCAGCGCGTCAAAAATCATCGGAAAAATATATTCGGGTTTCTGGGTAAAAGGTTTAGCCAAATTTGTCGGCATGTGTAATCATTACTTACTTTTTTTAACGTATCTTCTGATGCGGGATAAACACTAGATTCTGAGCAATAAACGAACTTAGCAGTTGTTTCAGTCGAGGTAGTGTTTATAACAATTCCATGTATTAAATTTCACACTCTTGTGGACCATGTTGACACACGAATGTTTTATTTCCATGTATTATGTATTCCTATAAAACGTAAATTTCATGTCTTAATCTACATTGCAATGTTTTGCAGCGATTATAAGGTATTAGCGTTAGAAGAAACAGAGCTTTTAGAAATGGCATGTTAATTGTTGAAAAAAAATTGAAATTTTGAATCTTGAGCGCTTAACCCGTCTCATTGAGAATTTTATAAGTTGTCTCTGCCTTTTTCTTCTCTAATATTGCCAGTGAGATTTTTTAAAAGCAATTTGTGATTTTTGAAATCTCTGTTCTTTATATCGCCAATGTATTTGACATAATCATTTAATAGAGCAGTTCCCAAACTGTTTCGATTCTTGACACCCTTCATAAATTCAAATTTTCTAAGGCATCTTACGCCATACGAGATGTAACTAGAAAATAACCGGAATGATTTTGTTACGCCGATAATATTGATATCGCATGGTTAGCAGTGATGGAGGGTTGAGCTTGACTTCCCCTCTACCATCATTTTGATGACTATGCAATTTCCGTTCTGGCTGCAGCGCTAATTTAAATCGAATCGTCTATTTGTTGTAGTATATGTAATCGACTTGATCGTTACTTGGTGAAAATCCATCTTCTACTACTATATATTAATAAATACTAAAGATCAGGTAATATACTGAATGATCAATTGGGGCCTAAACCGCGCAAGATTTGGCACTACAAGTCTGCTAAATGGGAAGATCTCATGGAATATTTTCGAACTTTCCCTTGATTAGACGGTTGTTTTCGATCTGATGACCCAACTGACTGCGCAAGGGAGGTTTCTGATGTTATTTTGGCCGGTATGGAGGCTTACATCCCTTTTTCGAAGAAATGACCTTCCAACGGCAAGCCTTGGTTTGACCGAAAATGCAAAGAAGCTGTTGCTTCTAAACATCTTGCATACCCACAATGGCGTGAAAATCCTGACACCATAAATCGTAACACATTTGTTCGTGCCAGGAACAGATGCAAAGAAATTATCGACTAAACCAAGGAGGTACACAATCAACTTGTTGGCTGAACTCTTTGCTTCACATTCTACTGTCGATTTCCAAGGAAAAACACCACCTACTATTCCCATAGTACAGTCAAGGATGCCCGATGTTGTCTTCAGACAGCGTATCATAAAGCGTATTCTGATGAAGCTAGACACCAAAAAGGCTTCTGGCGCTGACGGAATACCTGCCATAGTTCTCAAAAACTGTGCGAGGGAACTAACACCAGTTTTCTGTAGACTTTTCAACCTATCCTACAGAAAGGGAATATTTTCTTCCTGCTGGAAATGTGCTACAGTTCAGCCGATGCCTAAAAAAGGCAAGAAGACCTTGCCAAATAACTACCGACCAATCGCACTGCTTTCAATAATGTCGAAGGTCATGGAAAAGGCTATCAATCAGCATCTTCTAAAATATCTTAAAGGATTCAACATTATTAACGATCACCAATATGGCTTTCGTAAAAATAGATCAACTGACTTATGTAACACATGTTTGGAACAATGCAATTGAACACTTTGGATAGTCTCGAGCGGTTTGCTCTTGACATATCCAAGGCATTCGACCGTGTTTGGCACGATGGGCTAACACCTTCACTGTTAACGCCGGTGTACCCCAAGGCTCCATACTGTCTCCTACTCTCTTTCTGATTTACATTAACGATCTGCTGGAAAAGACCGAGAATCCAATACAACAGCTTTGCAGATGACAGTACACTTATCTCTTCATTCACTTTGAACGTTCGGACATCGGATACTCAGACGAATATCCGCAGACAGCAGGAAGTCATTCAACTTAACAAAGACCTGGAAGAAATTCTATCTTGTGCTGACAGTAACCAAGTGGAATTTAACGCTACAAAAACCCAGGCGGCAGTTTTTTCTAAAAAAGTTAACGTTGCTGAACCCGACGTAGTTATGTCGGGGCACTCCATTCCTCTAACATCTCACTCAGTTTATTGGGCGTTAATTTGGAAGCAAATATGCCCTGGCATGTACATGTTGCAGGCATAGCAAGGAGAGCTTCTCAAAAGTTGGGAATATTATTTCGAACCAGAAAGCTTTACACTCCATAACAACTGTTAATTCTTTACAAAGCTCAAATTCGACCAACTATGGAATACTGCTCCCATGTTTGGAGCTCCGCTCCCAAACATACACTGCATTTGTTGGATTCTGTTCAGAGAAGAGCTGTTCGTCTGATTGGAGACCCGGAACTGACCGTCGGCCTTGATTCGCTGGAACATCGAAGAACGGTTGGCGACTTGAGCCTATTCTACAAGTACTTTCATGGAAAGTGTTCGAAGGATGTGGCCCGTTTAATTCCTCCCAGAGCAGTGCATGTTAGAAGTACACGTCGCGCTAATTCTTCACATCCGTATGAGGTTCAACTTGTTACTCCTCGTACAACGCTTTTCAAGCAGTCTTTTATATGGAGAACATCATCCCTTTGGAATAATTTGCCCAGGACTGTGTTTCTCACCGAATACAATCTACAGCGATTCAAGAACAACGTGAATCGCTTTCTCCGCACACGTGTCGCTCTTGTAGCGCTTTAGGGACTTCCCTCTAGCACGTGTGCTAGACCCATAAAAAAAAAAGTAAGAATCCTTTTTTAAACTCATTCTTCTAATCTGTTGTTAATTATTAGTTAAGAAATTATTATAAATTCCTGAGTATTAGTTTAGGAGTTCACATTTGATAAAATAACAGTGTTATGAAACATGTCATGTTCGAGTCGTCAATAAAAAAAGAATATATTTTCAAATGAAAATCTGAAAAACTTTTATTTTCACAACTTGTTCTGAGTTCAAAAAATGCTTAGTGTTAATGTTGAACAACGAGGTCATGTGATATTTCTCGTTAAATTTGAAAAGTTTGATACAAAAATATTTGCTCCAAGAAGTATACCGTGATGATTGCTTATCGCGAAGTTTTTGAGTGAAAAGAATGATTCAAAGATGGAGGGGAAGACGTCACAAACGATCCGCGCGTTGGGCGTCCACGAACGGCAAAAAATAAATAACAACATTGAAAAAAATCGGTAAGATCATTAGAAAAAAAAAACCGACCTCTGAGTATTAGAGCTGTCACTGAGGTGACAAATATTGACAAAGAAATTGTTCGGCAAATTTTACATGACAGGTTTAATATGAGCAAAGTGTGTTCGAAGTTGATATCCAAAATCCTTTCTGCCGATCAAAAACAAGCTCGAATGACCATTTATTCTGACACCCTGAAAAACACTGAATCTAACTCAAACTTTAGAAAGGTTAATAACACGTGATGAATCATGATTTTTTCCCGTATGGCCCTAACATCGAGTGCCAATGCATGCATTGGAAAAGCCCAAACTCACCGAGGCAAAAGAAGGCTCGGATGAACAAATCAAAATTCAAGGTAATGATGATCGTGTTTTTTTGACGTCCATGGGATTATTCACATTGATTGGGTGCCTGAAGGTTAAACTGTAATTCAAGTTTACTATAACCCGTTTTGACCAACCTGAACTAACTTGAAATGTGGAAAAATTGGTCTTAGATCCTCCATCACGACAACGCAGTAGCGCACAATGCTCTTTCAAACAAGGAGTTTTTGGCGAAACATGAAATCCCCAGTTGGAGCATACACCTTACTTATCTGACCTTGTTCCATGTGACTTTTTTTTTGTTTCCCATAGTAGAGTGCATTGAAAGGATCCCGTTTTGAGTCCGTTGATAAAGCGACGGAGGTAATAATGAACCCGTCAGAAGACGACCTACAACACTGTTTCCGACAATGGAAAATTCGTATGAAGCGTTGTAGAGATCGAGGACGAGTGTATATGGAAGGGGATTAGAGTTCTAATGTCAAAATTCAAAAATTAAAAAGTTTTATAAATTCAGTCCGGTTATTTTCTAACCATACCCCGTATTTTTACAACTACCCCTTACAAAATGGCGAATAATTTTAAGAAATTAAGTAAAACTAAATGAAGAACGTATTTAAGATTCCATAAAGGTAATCGTGGCGCCCCAGTGAGCATGTTGGGGTTCCTCAAGGTGGGGTTCCTCAAGGCGCCGCAACTCATACTTATAGAACTACTGGTTTAATGTATGACTTACGTGTGCATATCCATATGGTATTAACTCCAACTGAATAAAATCCTTAAAAATCTCATATGTGGCATTAAACTGATTTTTGAAAAAATCCGTGGTATCTGGACACAACGTTTCATAATAAACCGTAACTTTTACATCTGCATCAGCCTAAAATAAATTAAATATTTATGAAACATACAGGATGTCGTAGAAAAATTAGAATCCTTCAAAAGTTGGTTAATTAAAAAAAACATGAAGTAATTTGTCTCCTACAATCCATCTTTGTCAATGTTCCCTCTTGGAGAAAAAAAGTATGATAGAGTTTTGCGACAAATATTTGATCAGTAATATAAGGCTAACGCTAATAAATATACTAATATAGTATATTCTGATAGATTCATTAATGTAAATAATTTTGTTTTACTTTCCGTATTTCATTATTATTTTTAAAGCGGCGTAAGACCCAGAAATATCAAAACTATTCTATCTAAAATTAAGTAATACTTTTTTTTAATATTATAGATCAATTACTAAAACTGTGTTATTAATGAAACGGGTGCAATGGTAAAAAAATTAGTTTTTCCGGATATTCTTTATCGATACTTTTGCCAATTCAATCGAAATTTACTAGAAATAACCTGTAGAGAAAAAGTTTCACTTATAAACAATTCTTACGACTATTGTGGTTAATATCTCACCTATTATTTAAAATATCTTGTGGTAGTATTTTGATTAAGTTAATGTTTAGTATGAGAAGGTCAAATTTAGTATTTATTTTAGTACTGTATGTTTTCGAGACAAGTACTTAGTAAATCGCTTTATCAATTTTTTTTTGCAGTGGTTCGAGTACTTCAAGTACAATAACTTGGAGAATCACGCGAGTAGCTACAAAATAAAACACTCGCTTCAAGGATATATGCACTTCGTTTTATTTGTGAGAAGTTTCTTGGTTTGGCACAAAAATCAAGAATATAATTACAAACATGAAGTCAAGCAAGAAAAAGACACAGAACTCGATTTCGACTTAAAAAAAGACAGCCCCAACATGGAATATTTAAAATTTTTAACACCCTACTATACGCATTCGGGTATGTTTTAACGCAGATCGACTTGACGTAAGACGTTAAGACTTTATTAGATGAGAGCAGCAGCACTTTCTACGTTAAATTGAACCAGGAACATTCTCTATATTCAATTTAATCTCTATATAATTTCTCATTTAGCGAAAAACAATGTGAATGAATTATGCATTACTGGACCTGCAGCGCCAGCATATTTTCACAATCAGAAATCACCCGAATTTAAATCTGTTTTTTTCGGGGTTGTGCGATGAGACGTAGAGTTTTGTTCCCAGTCTAAGCCTGAAAATTATGTTAGCGCTATGAAAAACATTATGCAGTCCAACATAATCGAATAACTCACTATAACCTGAAGCGCAATTCTAAACGAGGCAATTTCTCTAAACAAAAAAACGAGAAATGTTCAAACTTTACAATGAAAAACTCTCGTTAGGGAATTATTGGTCTGACGAAAACATGAAAATTGCCGGCGCTGCAAAAAAAAAGTTACAATAACTGTTGCTGCTTTATCTGAAGGTGAAGCTATTTCTAAAGGCGGAGGAGGACATTGTGAAACTCTTAGGATGGTATGTAACTCTGGTATTATATCTAGGGGCAGCGGATTTGTAATTTAAATAATAACCGGTCAAGTGCAAGTTGAACTTGCGCAATTAGTGTTCCGTACGTTGATTGCTTTTAAAATAAAAAATTTTGTTAGAGAGGTATAAAATGATCAGTGACTTCACGAAATACACCCCAAATGAGTTTTCAACAAAGTTTGTTTCCAATCTTTACTGAAAACTGATGACCTTGAAAATTTTGTTTTTTTTATATACCAGATAAATTATTAAAGGTAATGCACCCGTGATAATTTTCGTTCAATCTACACGCGGTGGAGAATATTCCACAATTTTTTCAAAATTTTTTGGTCAATACTTTTCGAGATAAAGGGGAGGACACAGCGATTTTTCGCCATTTTTTAAAAATAATACAAGAAAAGTGTGCGCAAGTATTACATTATATATTCATATATTTTTTTTTACTCGTGTTTTCACAAGCTTTCATTTGACACCACACACGATGACCTAGTAAAAAATTTGTTTTTCACTCTCGATTTGACACCCCGAAACTAACCCCTTAAGTCAAAATTTAACTTTCAAAGCTACACGGTTCTGATGAGGCCATCAATTCCTATATTATTACCAAATTTCAACTTTTTATGACAAATAGTTTCGGAGAAAAATCAGGTGTGACAGACAGACACCGAAGTCATCTTATGAGTGTTCCGTACGGAACACTGAAAAAGACAGAGAAAAATTTAATTAGTAATGCTTAAATACCTTTTATTACTTAATTTAGGTAATTTAATCTTTTATGCGATCAAGCTAAATTTCATTCCAAACTTTGTGCCTGCCTCTTTATGATCATATACCATTCGAATTTAATGAAAAAATAATATGATTTTTAGTTTCCACGACAAATTTGGAAAACGACAAATAACATGGTATATTCAAGGTTCACACACACCCCTAACCCCGCTCCCAACCTTTAAATGTATAAATATGGGCGTTTACAATTAAGGGAAACACCATTTTGCACCACGGTAAATAAAAGAGCCCAGGGAAGATATTCACAGCAACAAGAATTTGAGTGGATTAATAATACAGATAGGCAATTAATGCCGCCAATTTATTTTTGCTATAAACATCTCCTCTGTGCCGTTTTTCCGAGAGTACTGTAAAATGAAAGTTTCTCCTAAGTTTAAACGTGAATTTGTAAGTATACTTAGAATTAACTCATTTTACAAACGAGTAACGAGTAGACATTATTGTAAATTTATCGACCCCCATTTCTTTTACCCTTTTTTCTCCAAGGCTATAAATCCCGTCCTAACTTCAAGTACCACTTTTGAAATCGAATTCTCATTTCGTTGAGAAGCTATAGCATTAACAGACCTGTAGACAGACGAACAGACCGCCCAAAATTAGAAAGTATTTTTTTTGGAATTTGAGAACCCTGAAATTTGAAGAAATGAAAATACAGTCGACACTGTTTATAGTGAAACTCTATATAGTGAAAAACTCTTTATAGTGCAATTTTTTCAAGACCTAGAATATTTTAATGAAATTTCACTTAAAAAGCCCTGCATGTAGTGAATCTGTAAAATAGTAACACTCTATATAATAAAATTTTTACCGGAATTTTATGTATAAATTTTTATGCATTTATTGAGATCTTGGCCATTTCGGGTTTCTCATTTTTATCTAACATTAGCACGAATTCCATTTTTATGACGCATTCTTTTGAAAAGGTTCTTAACGCGTTTATAACGCCTAATGGTTGGCAATAAATCAGGTAGATTTCTGTGAGAAACCTGGGGAATAACCCATTTTATAGAAACCCGAGGCCTAGTAATTCGCAAATTCAGGTTCAGTTTCTTTTTGTTTAAGAATCAAGTAAGATGTCCAAGCGAGCGTGTTTAAGTTTAGCTGAGAAAATTAAAGTTTTGGAGGAAGTTGATAAAGGCTGCAAAAAATTGATGTTGCTGCAAAATTTGGTGTTTCTCCAAGTGGCGTCTCTCTGATAATAAAAAGTATGATCAAGAAACCTAGTGTTCCAAGCAGCCGAAAACGAGTACGGGTGAGTACTTACGAGGATGTAAATGAAGCAGTTTTATTGGTTTCAAGTGGCCCGTACGCATCAAAACGTACCAATATCGGGAAATTTAATAAAGCAAAAGGCTCTACAATTTGCTAAAGAATTTAACTGCGTTAATTTTCAAGCTAGTGAAGGGTGGTTGAGTTTCCTGGAAGACTCGCAATTCAATTGTTTTCAAGACGGTGTCTGGCGAGAGTGCAAGCGTTAGTCAGGAGGACTGTGACATTTGGACTGAAACTGTTTTTAAAAGTGTATTGAAAAAGTACGAGCCAAAAAAAAAAAACGTTTTCAATTGTGATGAAACCGGTTTGTTTTTTAAATGTTTGCCAAATAAAACTTTTGCTTTTAAAAGTGATAAATGTTTTGGTGTGAAAACAAGTAAAGAAAGGGTGACACTTATGGTTGGAGCAAACATGGATGGCTCAGAAAAACTGAAATTACTGCTCATAGGTAAAAGCAAAAATCCCCGTTGTTTAAAAGGAGTTAAATCGCTGGAGTTAGATTACGCCAATAATAAAAAGGCATGAATGACTTTTGAGATTTTCAAGAACTGGACACGAAAATGAAAAGCCAAAAGCGAAAGATTGTGATGTTTATAGACAATTGTCCTGCACATCCAGTTACTGAAAGTAAAAAATTAAGGAATATTGAATTGATCTTTTTTCTGCCAAATATGACCTCCAAATTACAACCTATGGACCAGGGTATTATAAAAAACATAAAACATTATTACCGAAACAGAATTGTTCACAAAATTGTTAATGCGATTGATAACAACCTTCCAGTACAAAAATTGATTACCCTTAAAGAGTGTAGAACTGAAGTCGCTAAAGTATGGAGTGAAAATGTTTCTCAGAAAACTATCAAAAACTGCTTTTCTAAAGCAGGTTTTTACTAAAAAAAATTGACGAATGGGAAGAAGAAGACGAAATGGATCTCGCTACCTTAAAAAGGCAATGGGGTATTCCACAAAAAACTGTTACCGTCGACGCAGATTTTTTACTTGAAGATTTCTTAGAAATCGACAATGATGTTGGCACGACAGATCTCCCAACTGACCAAGACATAATTGACGATATAAAAAGTATAGAAGATCATGAAGAAGAAACTGAAACCGGGGAATGTCCTGCTAAATTTAGTGAAAATGAAATAAGAAATGCATTTGACATTGTGCGAACTACTCTCAGGGGCCAGGAAAGTGTACCCGATCAAATCTTTATGCATTTGAATAAATGCGAGAATTTTGTTGAACAACAATTATTTTTCAAAAGTAATATTCAAAAGAAAATAACTGATTATTTTTCCTAGTACGTATGTACGTAGTATATACATATATATTAACAGATTTTGTATTATTCTTTTTATTTCGTATGTAGTGCATACATACATAAAGTCCGTACGTTATATCTTTACACGTGCGTCATAGTATTCAGGCAATATCCCAGACGACTATTATATTTTTTGTCTCTTTTTACCAATACCTACGATTTATTGGAGAAAAGAAACAAATAATATAATAGTCGTCTGTTATATGTCCTGAAAACTATGACGCACGGGTAAAGATATAACGTACGGACTTTATGTATGTATTTAGCCCTGTACATTCTATGTACTATTTAAACTTTCAAATGTTTAATAAAATCTTTTCTAATAATTCAATTTTGCAATTTTTTTTGTTGCTTGTACCTTATAAAATACAAGTAATACATGGGCTGAAAAGTCCCGGGCCTAACACATAGATGGCGCTAGTTTTATTGCAGTCACCTTTTTTTCAGTTAATACTAACCTTCAAAAGACAGCTGTTAAAATTTCATGATATTCTATTCATTAGTTTGTGAGTTATTGTGCTAAGAGTGACGCTACTTTTGTTATTTTCAAAACAATGGATCAAAAACAATTTCGTGTTTTAATTTTACACTGCTTCTTGATGGGAAAAAATACCGTTCAAGCGAAGCAATGGCTTGAAAAGTGTTATGGGGACTCCGCTCCATCAGAAACAACAATAAAACGTTGGTTTGCTGACTTCAAACGTAGTCGTAGAGACACCGATGATGCAGAACGCAGTGGACGTCCAAATGAGGCGGTAACACCAGAAAACATCAAAAAAATCCATAAAATCGTTTTGAATGATCGAAAAGTGAAGTTGCGTGAGTTAGCTGACATCGTAAAGATATCAAAAGAACGTGTTGGCTTTATATTGCATGAGCATTTGACTATGAGAAAGCTCTGTTCAAAGTGGGTGCCGCGTTTGCTCACTGTTGATCAAAAACAAGAACGTGTTGATGATTCTGAGCAGTGTTTGGCCATGTTTAAACGTAACAAACCGGAATTTTTGCGTCGATATGTGACAATGGATGAAACATGGATCCATCACTTCACTCCGGAATCAAAACGATCGTCATCTGAGTGGACAGCAACTGGTGAACCTCGTCCAAAGCGCCCGAAAGCACAACAATCGGCTGGAAAGGTTATGGCCTCGGTATTTTGGGATGTGCGTGGTGTAATATTCATCGACTATCTTGAGAAAGGAAATACCATCAACAGTGAATATTATATAGCGTTATTGGAGCGTTTGAAGGCCGAAATTGCAAAGAAACGACCGCATATGGCAAAGAAAAAAATTTTGTTTCATCAAGACAACGGACCGTGTCACAAGTCAATCAAAACAATGGCAAAACTACATGAATTGAACTTCGAATTGCTCCCACATCCACCGTATTCGCCAGATTTGGCTCCCAGCGACTACTGGCTGTTCACAGACCTGAAAAAAATGCTCGCCGGTAAGAAATTTCGCACGAATGAAGAGGTTATCGCTGAAACTGAGGCCTATTTTGAGGCAAAAGATAAATCGTTCTACAAAAGTGGTATTGAAATGTTAGAGCGGCGCTGGAATGATTGCGTTGCTCTTGATGGAGATTACGTTGATGAATAAAGCTAATTTTGAACCAAAAAAAACCGTGTTTTCTTTGTTAGGCCCGGGACTTTTCAGCCCATGTGTTAAATGATTACCAATATAAAATACATATATAGCAATATATACGGATTTTTTCTTTATATAGTGAAAAAATTTCTATAGTGAAATTTCGGTCAACATTTTGGTCTTTCACTATATAGAGTGTCGACTGTATATGAAAAGAATAGAGCACCTTCGTTATTGAAAGAAATAAAAAAATTCTACGCTGAGCACTATAAAAATATTTTATTTGAGTTTTAATTTGGAAATACACCAATAAACCAATTCTGATTTTGATTCATTAGTCGGCACTTCATCTTCGTCTATTATTTCTGTTGTACAGTGACAGACAGAAAGTGTGCGGCACATGAGATTTTTCTTTATGATTAAATTTAGTAGAAAATTGAGTTAATAAGTGGAATCTAAATCACTTGAGCTCCAAAAAATAATTTTGCTGTTCAGACTGTCGTTTGGCGAGACATTTGAATTTTTTAACGGTAAGTCCAGAAGTTGCTCTGTTAAAATATCGAAAATATTTATTAAGAAAGTGTTTGAAATTTCATTTTGTGGTATTACGCCAAATTTTAAATAGACTGGACAAAAACGTATTTTGTCAGTTTTTGACCGATAAAAATATGATCTTAAGGAAATTTTATTTTTTGCATTTGAAATATATTTGTTAGATTGGTACAAGAATTTAAGTATTTTTTTATTTCAAGTTATGTTTTACTTACAATCAATAAATAAAAAACTCTCATTTTCGTAAAATCGCAATTGTTTCAAGGACAATTATCGAATATTTTTACCGCATTACTTGCAGTTTGAGGTTTTTTTAAAGGACACTACAGTATCATAATTTATTCCAAAACATTAAGGAAAATATTTACATTAATAGTTATTAACGAACTAGAAATTTATTTCAGTACTTTGAATGTTTCTCAGATTTTCCTTAGAGTACAAATTTATATTTTCGTATACTGACATGCTATGTATACCATTAGATAAAACAGAAACCATTTACAATTTTTTATGTAAGTAATCCTTGACCTGCGAGATCTCCGGACTTAACACCGCTCGGTTTTTTTATGGCGCTACCTCCAGAACAAAGCTTATGGTCAAAGATCTTTCAGAAATAATGAACATTTGGAAAATGCCATCAAGCAGTGCATTGGTAAATAGCGTTACTCCGCATATGTTAAATGTTTTAAAAGAATTATATTCGCGAACAATTCGGTGCATAGAATTGGGCGGTGGGCACATTAAAATGCAAACTAAATAATTTTTACAGTTTACAGTTATTTGTTTATTTAATTTGTGAAATACACGTCTCTGCAATTTTTTTATTTTTTATGTGCTCTACAGTTAATGTAATTGTTACCTTTAGTAAATATTAACTCACTAGTTTTTTGTTCTTTTTTTGCAATAAAATTGTGACACTAGGGTGTCCTTAAAAAAATAAAAACCTCAAACTGGGTAAAAATATTCGATAATCGTCCGTGCGAAAATCATCACCTTCTAATTATTAGTGGTGAAAGAAGTAAAACATAGCTTGGAATCAACAAATACATTTCAATATTATTCTATTAGTCTAAACAATGTATTTCAAGTCCAAGAAATAAAAATTTCCTTGCAATCACACTTTTTTTGATCAAAAACTGACAAAATACGATTTTTGTCCGATCGATCGAGCAAACAATAATAAATATTTTCGATATTTTAACAAACAAAATAACTTTTGGACTTTTATTTTTAGAAAATTTAAATATCCTCCAAAACGACAACGGACAATCGGCATTGTAAACTCATTTTTTGGGTTTCAAATGATGCAGAATCCACCTATAAGTTCACTTTTTTTCTGAATTTAGTAATAAAGACAAATTCTATATGTCGCACAGTTTCTGCCTGCGACTATATACAGCTGCTTACTTCATTAATAATAAAATTACAATAACTAAAGGATAAATAATAATAATAATAACACTCACCTTTGTGAATACAAGTAGTAAGCTGATAATAAAGAATTTTACTAGCTCCATATTAACTGAATCAGAATATTCTTAGACGACACTGATTTGTAAATTGATGCCACTTTTATACCAAATAAAGACAATTGAATAAAGATATGTTCTTGATAAAATTCAGGTGTTAACAAGGTTTAAGCAGAATTAGTTCTTTATTAAGTGACATATTATACAATGTGTCCCAAATTTGAAAAAATGTAAACTACAAGCAAATGCAACTAGTGATTTTTTTTAAACAACTAAATTATTATTAGCTGTGATTGTAAGTGTCTAACTTTGACCTAGCCCAAAATTACATTTTTCAAAGAGCTGGTATACAAAAAAAAACTGTTGAGATTAGTCTGATTATAATATATTATTTATTAGTACTTGCAACATAAAATGTTAATTTAAGCCCAGAATCATAGCAGTGACAGTCACTTTTAGTGACCTTTGCCAAAGACGCGCGATGATCTTGTCCGTCTCTTTTAGCGATGACTGAAAATATAAAATAGAAGAAATTTTGGTTCTATGAACGACTACATGAGTTTAGTAGCATGCTACAATCGACAGTACAAGAAAGGAAAATTTTTCCAAAATTTGAACATAAACCTGAATTTTCTTATTAGTTATTCTAGTATACCCTATATCGTGTTGATATACGTAGTCTATTGATAAGTAAAAAAAAGTCATGTCATATCAAAATTGGATACTCCTTAAATACTAAATACTAATCTAAGTAACTTAAGCCATTTTAGGAACTGTATCTTACTTAAGGTAAATTATGTAGCTTGTAGTTTTTAGGTAACTAACTACCTTCCAAGTTAGTTTCACGATCATACTAATAAAAGACAAAATATTTACAATTATAATCTATTTGGAGGTGCCGATTTGATTCTTCTTGTCTCTCTTCACTGCCTTACTGATGATATGATCTTGGCTGCTCTGTCGAAGTCAAAGAATATGTTCACTCAGGGCCCTGCTAAGGCCCTTGTTTTATTATTAAGGACTGCGCGCAAGCCTTGTTGAGGCCCTTGTCTTTCATCTATAACTTATCCCTGAAATCTAACACTTCTCCTGAAATCTGGAAAACAGCAAGAATTACACCTGTATTCAAGAAGGGTGATACTAGTATCATTTCCAACTATAGGCCTGTGTCAATATTGTCACCATTTGCTAAAGTTTTTGAAATGGCAATATATGACTCATTGTTTAAGCAGATTAAGGGACGTTTGACGCAGGCTCAACATGGTTTCTTTGGCAGCCGCAGCACGGTCAGCAATTTGGCTTCCTTTGCGCAATTCACGGGGAAAGCCCTTGAAGATCGTCAGCAGGTCCACGCTATCTACACAGACTTCACGAGGGCATTTGGTCGTATTGATCATTCCATTCTAGCACGTAAACTGGTTAGTATGGGGTTCCACAATGATTTGATATCATTCCTTCGGTCATATCTACATAATCGTATTCAATATGTTGATATCCGAGGACATCATTCATTTCAATTCGTAGCTACTAGCGGCGCTCCACAAGGTAGTAACCTCTCACCATTGTTGTTCTCAATTTTTATAAATGATATTGTGGAGTCCATTGCTAGTAGCACACTCTTATTTGCTGATGATCTTAAACTGTTCCGGGTAATTCATGACATTAACGATTGTATTATACTTCAGAAAGACATACATACTATCGAAAATTGGTGTGCTATCAACAAGTTGACCTTGAATCTCGGGAAATGTTTTGTTATGTCGTTCTCCAACCAACTGAACCCCACTCATTATGAGTATGTCTTGGATAAAGCGATTATAAATCGTTGCTATACTTTCAGGGACCTGGTAGTGGTGTTTGATACCCGATTGTCATTTGCCGATCACATTGATCGTGTTTATGGATTTATTTTTCGCAATTCAAGGAGATTGGTAGATATAGGGTCCCTCAAAATGCTCTACTTTTGCTATGTGCTATCTAAGTTGGAATACGGCCCAGTGATTTGGCACCCAATCTATCACAAATACGTTGATGTAACATACAGAGAAAGTTCCTTAAGTTCCCATGCATCAGAGATGGCGGTACTCCTCCTAGAGGTATAGAAAGCAAGATCTTGTTAGCGCGTTTCAACATGCCGTCGTTAATGAATCGCAGAATTTACTTGCTGGTTCAATTTTTGTTCAAGATATGTAAATCCTTTATTGATTGCCCTGACCTGCTTTCCCAAATTAACTTTCATGTGCCGTCTCGACTTACCAGATTTCCTCATGTTTTTTGCTTGAGTTCACCAAGAACTAATATTTTAATGAAGACTCCTTTGTATCAATCCATGAATATTTTCAATGTGGTTTGTAGCGATTTCGATATGCATAACTTAACTCATGCTTAGTTTACTAAATTGATGAAGACGAAGGTTCTTGTTGCTCGGTGGACGTGTCCACATTTTTGAACGGTATATTTATTTAAGCAATTATTGTAATTTTCTTTTTTCTTTTCTTTGTAATTTACACATTTGTCTTGTAAATGGATAATCTGTTAAACAATAAAGATTATTATCATAACAAAAAGTTCTTCTTTCTCACATTTGATCAATGCGGTTCCATGTTTGGCTGACGGGCCAAAACCAAGTCAGCACAAACGCTACTACCATTCCGTATTAAGGAATGACCTGACAATGTTACATGTTTTCAAAATCACCGACTTCTGAATGTTTCTGTGTATGTCCGTGTTGAGTCCCAATTGCATTAAATGTGGTGTGAATGTTATTGGTGTAAGGCCTGTGGCTGATATAATGAGGGGGACAATGATGACTTTTTCCTGTCTCCATAGCCTTTTTATTTCCGTTGCAAGGTCTGTGTATTTGGAAATTTTTTCTGTGTATTTCGCTTGGATGTTTGTGTCGTTGGGGACAGCTATGTCAATCAGATAGGTGACTTTTCCTTTTTTGCACTGAAAAGTAATATCGGGTCTATTGGCGGAGACTGTTTTATCTGTATGGATACCGATATCCCAGTAGAGCTTGTAATCTTCATTTTCAAGTATGGATGTTGGCGTGTATTTGTAGTAGGGATCTGTGTTTTCTATGAGTCTGTATGTTGTAGCCAGTGCTTGGTGAACCACTTTGGCAGCTGAATCATGCCTGGCTGTGTACTCCGTTCCGGCCAATATTTTACATCCGCTCGTTATGTGTTCGATCGTTTCTTTCTGCTGGTGGCATTTCCTACATCTGTCCTCTGCAATAGTCGGGTCTTTGATGATATGCTTTTGGTAGTTTCTGGTTAATATGACTTTATCCTGGATGGCAAGTAAGAAGCCTTCAGTCTCAGGGAATAGCTGCTCATCCCGTAACTAGGTGTATGATTGTTTTTTATTTACGTGGTCTTGTTCTATGTGGTATCTGTGTTTTCCGTGGAGTGTTTTCTCTGACCACGTTTTCATCTTTTCCTGTTGTAATTGGGTGTGACTGTGTGTGTCTGCTGAGTGGTCTGCCCGGGCTAAGTCGAGAGGGTGTGTAGTTTTTGTCTGCTTTCACTGTCGCTGTGTGGAGGCTGGTTTGCTTGCTGTGAAAGAATTTCCTAAGTGTTTGTATTTGTTTTGTGTGTAATGATCTGATGTCTATAATTCCTCTTCCTCCTGCCTTCCTCTCGATGGTAAGTCTTTCTTTGCATGCGTTGGGGTGTAATTTCCTGTATTTGGTGAATTGGGATCGTATAAGGATGTGAATATTTTCTATGTCTGTTTGTGACCATTTGATGATACCAAATGAATATGTGAGTATAGGTATAGCGAACGTGTTGATGGCTTTAGTGAGATTCTTAGAGTTGAGTTTTGTTTGTAAAAGTTTCATCAGTCTGTTTTTGAATTCGGTTCTAAGCTCTGTTTTGATGTGAGTGTGTTTGAGTTTGGTGCTTTGTTGGAAGCCTAGATATTTGTATGTTTCTTTATCGAACATGTTATCGAGCGTTTCATTGTTGATGGTTTCTGTCTCATGGTGGCACTTCCATTGGCCTTTGTTGATGTGGAGCACTTTGCATTTACTTATACCAAATTCCATATTGACATCTAAGGTGAATTTTTCTGTGATTTTGAGGAGTTCTTTCAGCTGTGTTTGTGTGGCAGCGTAGAGTTTTATGTCGTCCATATATAGGAGGTGGTTTATTTTATGATGGTTCACTTTTTGGTGTCTGATATTGAAGCCATGCTCTGTTCTGTTTAGTATTTTTGAGAGTGGATTGAGACAGAGGCAAAACCATAGAGCACTGAGCGAGTCTCCCTGAAATATACCCCGTCTGATGTACAGCTCTTCTGTTTGGATCCGTTCGGTTTGTGTTTCTAGGCGTATTTTGGTTTTCCATGTTTTCATAATTTGCGCGAGAAACTGCCTGAGGTGTTGGTTGATTTTATAGATTTCTAGGGCCCTGATTAACCAGCTGTGGGGTATGGAGTCGAAGGCTTTTTTATAGTCTATGTAACCGATGTGAAGGTTTCTTTGTTCTTTTCTGGTTTGTCCGATAATCACGCTATCTATAATCAGCTGCTCTTTGCATCCTCGACTATTTTTCCTGCATCCCTTCTGCTCTTCTGTGAGGATATTGTTGTCTGTTAGGTGTTGTTCTATTTTCTTCGAAATTGTGGCTGTGATGATCTTGTATAGGGTTGGAAGACAGGTGATAGGTCGGTAGTTTGACGGGTTTGTGGTGTCTGAGCTTTTGGGTTTAACGTATGTTATTCCCTGTGTGAGGAAAGTGGGAAATGTGTGTGGTTGTAGAATGGCTTTGTTGATTTGGTGTGTGAGTGCTTCGGGTGTTGTGGTAAACTGTTTGTACCAGAAGTTTTGTATATTGTCTATTCCAGGACATTTCCAGTTGTGTGTGTGTTTGATAGTTTCTGTAATTTCTTGTGTATTAAATGTGGTATTTTCTTGTTCTGTCACATGTTTATGTTTGTCTTCTTCGGCTTTGATCCAGGGGGTGTTATTATTGTGTAGTTTGGGTTCTGACCAGATACTTTTCCAATAATCTTGTTTGTTTGGTGGTTCAGTCACTGCTATCTGTTTGTTGTACATAATTTTCCGGTAGAACTGTTTTTCGCTTCTTCGGAAGAGGTTGTTGGTGTCTTTCCTCTCATTTGATTCTTTGTATCTACGGAGTCTTGCGGCATATACAGATAGTTTTTGTTTCAAGGTATCGAGGATTTCTGGCAGTGTTCTGTTGGGAGACTTAGATTTGATCTTGTTTGCCCCCTGTGTGACACGTTTGGACGCGTTCCCGCTTATAAACTGGGTAAGATGTCCTAGATCTCTCCTGATGTTGTTGATTTTGTTTTCTATTCTTATTTGCCGTTTGAATTTTGGTTTTGTCCTGTTGGGGTTTCCTTGTCATTGAGGGAGTTTTTGATTATTTTGTGTTAGAGTGGTGATTGCTGCTGCGTATATTATTGTGTGAATGTCTTCGATTGTGCTTAAGTCTGTTATATACTGAGGTATTATGTGCTTGTTTCGTGTGTTGAGGATTGGTTGCGTGCTCTGTCTGAAGATTAAACGAGGGATGGGATTTCTTGTTGTGGAGTCGGTGCCTGACCATCGAGCTAGATGTGACTCCATTTTTGCTTTAAGTGTTTGTATGAGAGGTGATTCGGGGTGATGTTGTGTGGATGTCGTTGAGGGTGGCGAGTGATTCATGTTGTTGTCTGTGATATGGTGTTGCGCGGTACTCGCAATATTATTTTGCGTTATGCTCCTCCTGGGTGGTGGGTATTGTTGTGTTCGACTGGGTGGTTGTGTGTGTGAGGCTGGTTCGGAATCTGCTTTATTGTTTCTATTGTTTGGTTGGTCTGTGTTCAGTTCAACAGCCACTGTATCCTTGATGGTTTGCAATTCGAGAGGTGTGAGACGATTGTTCTTGGTAATAACTCTTTTTTGGTCTACTACTCTCTGCTCTGAAACAAGTAATTGCAGATGTGGATATTCAGTCAAGAAAAGTCTGTGCAGTTGCTGTCTGTAGCCCGATGTTATTGTTTCGAGTTTGGTGGCGGTGTAGTAACAGCGCATCACATCCGTCCACTTTAACCGCTGTCTTGGTTTTCCAGCCTTGGTAGTTGCATGTTGTCCTTGCAAAACATACGGGCCCTGGCCTGGCTTTGGTGGTTGTGTTTGTCCCGTATCTACGTCGGTTGCGCTTGGGATTGATGTTGGTGGGTTCAAGCGGCGAGTGATTCTCTTCTCAGTGATTTCTTTGTCAGGTTTTGTGTTTTCATTACAGCAACGCATGGCGTGTTCGTTGATTCCTGTGGTGCAACTCATGCGCTGCTGTGATTTTCCCGCCTTGGTGGGTGTCGGCTTAGTCGCCGACACAACACTTTTGGCAGGTCCATTTTCGGTTGCCTGGTCTTCATCGTTTTGGTCGAGCTGCCATTTCCCGCGACGTCCTCGACCGTTACGTCGCTCGCCCGATGCTTCTTTTATTGGTCTGTTGTTCTCTGGAATGTTTTGTGGTGTCAGAAGCTCAAAGTGTCCCGACATTGGGTTAGATTATTATTATTATTATTATTATTATTATTTTGTTAAAAAAATATTTAAAAAAAAAAATACTTGCCACTAAAGATGTAGCTAGGTTACTAACTCAACTCTTGATCGCTAGCTACTGCCAATCTATGTTCTCTGCTCTAACAAAGTTCAATGAAAAGCCGGCGTGTTTAGGTTATTATTTTGATCCCAATATGCAATAGGAAACAACACTTAAATGTATTTTTTATGAGCCTAATATACTTCTGCAAGGAAATCCCTAAAGTGCTACACGAGTGGACGAAGCGATTCGGGTTGATTTCGAATTGCTCTAAATTTTAATTGATGGAAAACATAGTCCTAGCTAAATCATTCCAAAGAGATGATGTTCTACATATAAAAGAATCCTTGGAGAAGGTTGTACGGGAGTGATAAGCTGAACCTCATACGGATGTAAAGTATTAGCGCGACGTGCTTTCCTAGCATGCACCGCTCTGGAAGAAATTAAACTTTCCTTTAAATATTTGTAAAATTGACACTCTGAACGTCAACCGTTCTACTATGTTCCAAGGAATCAAGACTGTTGGTTAGTTATGGGTCTCCAATCAAACAACCCTCTTTTGGATAGAAGAAATTCAGCGAATGTCTGGACCAGGATACCATCGCTGTTCCAATTTAAGCTTCGTACAGAATTAAAAGTGGTTGTGAAGTGTAAATCCTTCCAGTTGAAAATAATGTTATCAGCTTTTGAGGAGATCTTCCATGTCTTAATTAATGTGAACGACTTCCTTCGGTCTGCGGATATTTGCATGAACAGCTGATGTTCGAGCGTTGAAAATAGATTACGAAATAAGCGTATTGTCATCTGAAAAGCTGTTGATTGAAAGCCCGGATTATTAATGTAAAGGAGAGTTAAAGTTGGAGACTGTATGGAGCCTTTGGGCAGTCCGGTGTTGACATTGAAGGTATTAGAAAGAAATCCGTTAATTGCCACTAGTAAAGAACGCTTTCTGAGGAAACACGAGGGCCATAAACAAAATCTGTCAGACATACCCTAAGAGCGTAGCTTAAACAATAAATCGTCATGCCAAACATGGTCGAATATCAAGTACAACCGCCCGAGATTCTTCACAATGTTCAATTGCGTTGTTCAAAACATTGGCGACATAAGTTAGGAGATATTCTGTTAATCTTTCCCTGCGAAAGCCATGTCATAATATTGAGTGAAGGAAGTATTCCCTTTCTGTAATGTAGGTTCAAATGTCTATAAACAGCTGGTGTTAGTCCTCTCGCCTATTTTTTGATTTCTATAGCAGATGTTTTCTTAGCGCCAGAATTTTTTTGATGTCTAGCTTCACTAAAAAACGTTTTATGAACAGCTATCTGATGATAATACTGGGCATCCTTCACTGCATATTTAAAATAGTGGGTGGTATTTTTGGCTTTCTGAACAGAGGTTATCCCAATAGCATTATCTGGCCATGTAAGTAGCGGTATAGTGTATTTAGTAAAATTTTGACTAATGATCCTAGCATCCCAACAAAATAACCTGGAATTGTTGGGGCAAGCAAGAAAATTATTTTCAATTCTTTGATAGCGTTAAAAACAGGTAAAAAAAAATGGCGAAAAATGATCACAATCAGGAATCCACGTTGGTAAAGCCCCACTGATTGAGAATGATTTAGCTTTACGGCCTTGTTCTTCGGTTGTATTCGAGAACTTTGATTGAGCTTTTGATACTGCGGACATTAAAGTCGTCCAGGATGGCAATTTCGGCACTTGGATAATTATTCTGTAAATGATCTATAGCGCCTGCAGGAGAAGCGAAAACTGTTCTAAAATTAATATCATTCAGTGGCCTATAGAGGCAGTAGATAAACCTTATCATTTGTTGACTCGTTATTTTTAACCACAAAACATTAAAATTCCGTGGTTCCTGAGCCTTTTGTTGTTGGCAAGACAGATCGTTTCTGACAAGAAGATAGAAGTTTCAAAAATATGGTTAATATAAAAATAGAAGTCATACCAAGGTCATTCAACTTAACAAAGACCTGGAAAAAATTCTGTCTTGGGGTGACAATAACCAAGTGGAATTTAACGCTACAAAAACCCAGGCGGCAATTTTGTTTAAAAAAGTTAACGTGGCTGAACCCGACATAGTTATGTCGGGGCACTCCATTCTCCTAGCATCGTTGTTCAATTTGTTGGGCGTTAGTTTGGGAGCAAATATGTCCTGGCATGAACATGTTGCAGGCATCGCAAGGAAAGCTTCTTTTAGGAATAATATTTCGAACCAGAAAGCTTTACACTCCACAACAACTGTTAATTCTTTACAAAGCTCAAATTCGACCAACTATCGAATATTGCTCCCATGTTTGGGGCTCCGCTCCCAAACATACACTGCATTTGTTGCATTCTGTTCAGAGAAGAGCTGTTCGTCAACTTGAGTCTGTTCTACAAGTATTTTCATGAAAAGTGTTCAAAGGATGTAGCCCGCTTAATTCCTCCCAAAGCGGTGCATGTTAGAAATACACGTCGCGCTGGTGCTTCACATCTGTATGAGGTTCAGCTACTCCGTGTGCAACGCTTTTCAAGCAGTCTCTTATATGGAGAACATAATCCCTTTGGAATAATTTGCCCAGCGCTGTGTTTCCCACCGAGTACAATTTACAGCGATTCAAGAACAACGTGAATCGCTTTTTCCGCACACATGCCACTCCTGGAGCGCTTTAGGAACTTCCCTGTAGCACGTGTGCTAGACCCATAAAAAAAAAGAGAAAGTTGACTGTGCTGGTCGATGAACTGACCTTAGTTTCGCAGACAGCGAGTATATGAGATCTATTTGATTGCAAGTATTTTCGCACTGAAATTATACTCCAGTTTAAACCTCATATATTACAAAAATCTACTTTAAAATTATGATCCTCCGAACGGGTGGCTATTTTACGTCCTAAACTTTTGATCCTGGGGCTTCATTATGCTATTATTTTTTCAACAGTAAGTTCTAGGGACATCGGCACAGCCACGAAACATTACGCCACTTCAAGCAGCCTAAGCCGATGCGAGGCATCCCTCCAGGCGATGTCTCGTGGGATGTACCATCTCGTTTTTTCTTTTACGATAGACAGAACGTACCGGGGGTTATATTCTATCTCGCATACCCACGGGATGTGTAACGTTGAGTAATTAGAATTCAGTTATTTTAAAGGTTCAGTAAGTTGACGATGTCTGTCCAGTTTTTTCATTTTATTACATATGTAGGTTGATACCAAAATAATATTTTAATCCGGGTACAGTGGACAGTTCTAAAAAAAAATTTTTTCGGATATTTTATCAGCATTACGATTTTAAATATTAATAATTTTTTTTCAAATACAATTAAATTTTCATAATCCGACTTTAACTCTTTCGTTTATCAGATAAATGTTGTGAAATGTTTATCATAATATATTTCATTATAAGAATAACAATGAAAACACCTCTCAGATAACGAGTTACAGAGAAATTATGAAATATTATGAAAACTGAAGATCGAATTTAGCAAAACATATTGGCATCTAATAAGTGAAATTTTTATACTTAGATTAAGATATATATATATATATATATATATATATATATATATATATATATATATATATATATATATATATTTTTATTGGTCTAGCACACGTGCTGCAGGGAAGTCCCTAAAGCGCTCCAGGAGCGGCACGAGTGCGGAAAAAGCGATTCACATTGTTCTTGAATCGCTGTAAATTGTACTCGGTGGGAAACACAGCGCTGGGCAAATTATTCCAAAGGGATGACGTTCTCCATATAAAAGATTGCTTGAAAAGCGTTGTACGCGGAGTAACAAGTTGAACCTCATACCGATGCGAAGCACCAGCGCGACGTGTATTTCTAACATGCACCGCTTTGGGAGGAATTAAGCGGGCTACATCCTTCGAACACTTTCCATGAAAATACTTGTAGAACAGACTCAAGTCGCCAACCGTTCTTCGATGTTCCAGCGAATCAAGGCCGCCGGTCAATTCCGGGTCCCCAATCAGACGGACCGCTCTTCTCTGAACAGAATCCAACAAATGCGGTGTATGTTTGGGAGCGGAGCCCCAAACGTGGGAGCAGTATTCCATAGTTTGGTCGAATTTGGGCTTTGTAAAGAGTTAACAGTTGTTGTGGGGTGTAAAGCTTTCTGGTTCTAAATAATATTCCCAACTTTTCAGAAGCTCTCCTTGCTATGCCTGCAACATGTTCATGCCAAGACATATTTGCTCCCAAACTAACGCCCAACAAATTGAGCGACGATGCTAGGGGAATGGAGTGCCCCGACACAACTATGTCGGGTTCAGCAACGTTAACTTTTTTAGAAAAAACTGCCGCTTGGGTTTTTGTAGCGTTAAATTCCACTTGGTTACTGTCACCCCAAGATAGAATTTTTTCCAGGTCTTTGTTGAGTTGAACGACCTCCTGCTGTCTGCGGACATTCGCCTGAGCAGCCAATGTCCGAGCGCTCAAGGTGAATGAAGAGACAAGCGTACTCTCATCTGCAAAGCTATAGATTGGATTCCCGGTCTTTTCCAGCAGATCGTTAATGTAAATGAGAAAGAGAGTAGGAGACAGTATGGAGCCCTGGGGCACACCAGCGTTGATAGTGAGGGTGTTAGAAAGAAATCCGTCGACCGCCACTCGTAAAGAACGGTCTCTGAGGAAACATGAGAGCCACAAACAGAACCTTTCAGACATACCATAAGAGCCAACAGTCCATCGTGCCAAACACGGTCGAATGCCTTGGATATGTCAAGAGCAACTGCTCGAGATTCTCCAAAGTGTTCAATTGCGTTGTTCCAAACATGTGTTACATAAGTCAGAAGATCTCCTGTTGATCTATGTTTACGAAAACCATATTGGTGATCGCTATATATATATATATATATATATATATATATATATATATATATATATATATATATATATATATATATATATATATATTTATATATATATATATATATATATATATATATATATATATATATATATATATATATATATAGGTAGTAGTTTTGGTAAAAACGCAATAATCGCCGTAGCAGCAATACCGCATTGACTCCGTTGACGAATATTACGACATCCTTGCCGATATCTTTAAGATGAAAAAAAGGTAACTAGGTATTCAGGCGAGAAGATAAACGACAAAGAATCCGTAATATCGGTTCCTTTCAGAGCATGCTTTTCTTAAAGAGAATTGACCACAATCTTTAACTCACATTATATCTTGCCATCTAAAAAATAAAATTTGAATAAAAATTGGCACATTTCATTCAAGAAATTATTTTCTTCTCTTCAAGGGAATGTTTCTTGATTAAAAGCAAATCTTTGGCACTTTTTTCAACCAAATTACCCTTTAATACTAGATGATCAAATATTTTGTATTTATTCTTTTAAATTTGACCCAGTAGCAAACAGCTTAACAGCATTCCTTTTATAGCGATAAAATACACCAAATTCGATCTCTAGCTTAGGCTTTTACCAACCAAAGTTACAGTTTTTTGTATCTTACCGCGATGTTACGCTATTACTGCAAGTTTTATTCTCTTATTTGTCGCATCTAGCTTGGTTGATGGACTTTATTCATTTTTACTAGTTGGTACTGATGTTTAGCATACTTCTTACTTCCCTTGGCAAAGAGAAGTATTATATTCGTGAACTCTTGAACGAAATAAGATACAGATTTTAAATCGGGCACATATATAATAAGGATATGTTTTCGACCAATATAGCTTTACAGATGGGAGGTGAAAGGGATGAAAGGGAAGACAACGTTGCAGTCGTGTGTACAAAATGAACGCTAGCTACACTGAGTAGCCCCAATCGGTGTTGGATCGTGGTGACACAAGTGTTTCAACTCAATGTAGCTTTTGACATGTTCTGCATTATTATGAATATTTAAACGATATTTTAAGCATAATGTTGTAAAATGTATTGAAAAGCTTACTAAATATATTCGTGTTATACATCCCTTTCAGAATTCTTGGAATCGGAGAATTTGAAAATTGTATTGTATTTTCTTATTATTTTCATCCAATTATAGTCAAACCAGTAAGGGCCTTTTGTATATTTAAGGGGTGGGATAAAAAGTAATATATCTTAATTTATGACCTTTTCGAGATTATTAGAATAGAGAAATCTGAAAATTTTTCACTATATTCAAATATTTGAGGTAAAAATAAAAAAGAGTCAAAGGGGCGAGGAAGAAGGTTAGTACAATTATTTTGTATGTGCTATTGCACATCTTTTTTAGAGTTCCTGAAGTCAAGGAATTTAAAAATTGCTTTTTTTATGGGTCTAGCACATGTACTGCAAGGAAGTCCCTAAAGTGCTACAGGAGCGACACGTGTGCGGAAAAAGCGATCCACGTTGTTCTTAAATCGCTGTAAATTTTACTCGGTGGGAAACACAGCCCTGGGCAAATTATTCAAAAGAAATGATGTTCTCTCCTATGACGGGCACTTGCCCGATTTTTGAGGCGTCTGTTTGTACCCTGTGAAAATTGTTTTTCCCACGCTTGGGCGCAATTTTCTTGCAACCTCTTTTCAATTTCTGAGAATGAATTGAGTGAATAATGATTTTAAAAGAACTAAAGAAATTAAACAAACACTAGCTCAGTTTTCCTTGGTAGAGAAATATGGGTAAGAGATAATTGTTATACGTCTTTTTGGAATTATTTTCTATTTTTAAAAAGCTTCAGTTGTACAAATTTTTGGGCACCATTCATTTTAAAATAGAAAGGATCTAACTTCAGTTAAAAAAATGAAAAAAATACTGAAGTGTTTTACGGGTATTACTAAAAAGAATTATTCTAGTACAACTTTTCTTATCCTGAAAAGAAAAATAGGTAGTCAGTGAGACACTAGCTTTAATCAACAAAAAAAGAAAATTTATTCATGATTTAAAATAAAAGTTCCAACTTTTGCTGTTTTAAGGAATACAAAAAAAATTCTAGCCTAAAAGTAGTTTTTATAAATTAGAGTCCCTAAATCAGAGATTTTACTTCTAAATCTTGACTACACCCGAAATCGAAGAGTCGTGATTTTCACTTCGCGATTTTTCAGTTCAAATTGCTGTTAAAACACTTATTTGCGGGGAATTTATTTATTGATGTATGTTCTGGTAACTTACGGTTTTCCTACGGGCTTCTAGGCCTTCAATGGAACACAAAACCGATTTCACACTTTTGAGAAGAGCCTACTTTAGCTACTCCATTTAGAAAACACACAAAGCCCACTACGGCTTTATGATAAAAAAACTCGTGCTTAACTTGGCTCTCGTAGATATTGTCGTAAGCCTCTACTGCGGCTCGGTGGAAAATCGCCACTTGGCGGCTCGGTGGAAATTAGCCTGGCTGCGGCTTGATGGTACTAAGCCTGGCGGCGGCTTGATGTTACTGCCTGGCGGCGGCTCGGTGTTTCTAAGCCTGGCGGCGGCTCGATGGTACTAAGCCAAGATTCGCGTCCTCCGGACCCTTAAATAAGCCGTGGGCACTCTGTCTGTAATATGGCGACGCCGGAACCAAAACTCCGGATACAAACATTTGACCAATCCGGCGTATCGATAGATTCGGTCGCAAACCCGCACAGCACACTATATAACGAGCGGCTAGGAATTTCTGATTAATATACCGCTCGATACAAAAATGAAAAGAAGTACTTTATAAAGTGAAAAATCAGTAACATTATATGGTCTTAAAATCTAGGAAAAGATGAATGTTACACTCCATACAAAAGACTGCTTGAAAAGCGTTGTACGAGGAGTGACAAGCTGAACCTCATACGGATGTGAAGTATTAGCACGACGTATATTTCTAACATGGACCGCTCTGGGCTACATCCTTCTAACACTTTCCATGGAAATACTTGTAGAATATTCTCCAGTCGCCAACCGCTCTTCGATGTTCCAGCGAATCGAAGCCGCTGGTCAGTTCCGGCTCTCCAATCAGACGAACAGCTCTTCTCTGAATAGAACTCAACAAATGCAATGTATGTTTGGGAGCGGAGCCCCAAACATGGGAGCAGTATTCCATAGTTGGTCGAATTTCAGCTCTGTAAAGAATTAACTGTTGTTGTGGAGTGCTTTCTGGTTCGAAACAATATTCCCAACATTTGAGAAGCTCTCCTTGCTATACCTACGACATGTTCATGCTAGGACATATTTGCTCCCAAATTAACGCCCAGCCAATTGAGTAACGATGTTAGAGGAATGGAGCGCCCCGCCATAACTATGTCGGGTTCAGCAACGTTAACTTTATTAGAAAAAACTGCCTGTCACCCCAAGATAGAATTTCTTCCAGGTCCTTGTTAAGTTGAACGACTTCCCGCTGTCTGAGGATATTCGTCTGAGTAGCCGATGTCCGAGCATGCAAAGTGAATGAAGAGATAAGCGTACTCTCATCTGCAAAGCTGTAGTTTGGGTTTCCGAGCTTGTCCAGCAGATCGTTAATGTGAATGGAAAAGAGAGTAGGAGAGGAGATAGTATGGAACCTTGGGGCACACCGGCGTTGATAGTGAAGGTGTTACAAAGAAATCCGTTTACTGCCACTCATAAAAAAACGCTCTCTGAGGAAACTTGGGAGCCACAAACAGAACTTTTCAGACGTACCATAAGAGCGTAGCTTAGCCAACAGTCCATCGTGCCAAACACGGTCGAATGCCTTGGATATGTCAAGAGCAACCGCTCGAGATTCTCCAAAGTGTTCAATTGCGTTATTCCAAACATGTGTTACATGAGTTAGAAGATCTCATGTTGATCTATGTTTACGAAAAAACTATATTGCTGATCGCTAATAATGTTGAGGCCTTCAAGATATTTTAGAAGATGCTGATTGATAGCCTTTTCCATGACCTTCGATATTATTAAAAGCAGTGCGACTGGTCGGTAGTTATCTGGCAAGGTCTTCTTGCCTTTTTTAGGTATCAGCTGAACTGTGGCACATTTCCAGCAGGAAGGAAATATTCTCTTTCTGTAGGATAAGTTGAAAAGTATACAGAAAACTGGTGTTAGTTCCCTCGCACAGTTTTTGAGTACTATGTCAGGTATTCAGTCAGCGCCAGGAGCTTTTTTGGTGTCTAGCTTCATTAAAATACGCTGTCTGAAGACAATTCTTGACTTCATTATGGGAATAGTACGTGGTGTTTTTTCTTTGGAAATCGACAGTAGAATGTGAAGCAGAGTTCAGCCAACAAGTTCGCTTTTACAACAGGTGTCGTTGCAATAGAATTATCTGGCCGTGTGAGTAATGGTATGGTTGATTTGGTGAAATTTTGACTTACTGCTTTAGCGATTGACCAAAAGGACCTGGAATTGTTGGGACAAGCGAGAAGTTTGTTTCTAATTCGTTGATTGTGTGCCTCCTTGATTTCGTCGACAATTTCTTTGCATCTGTTCCAGGCACGAACAAAGGTGTTACGACCTATGGTGTTAGGATTTACACGCCATTGTCGGTAGGCAAGATGTTTAGAAGCAACAGCTTCTTTGGATTTTCGGTCAAACCAAGGCTTGCCAATGGAAGGCCATTTTTTCGAAAAAGGGATGTAAGCCTCTATACCACCCAAAATAACATAGAAAACCTCTCTGGCGCAGTCAGATAGGTCGTCAGATCGAAAACAAATGTCTAACCAAGGGAAAGTTCGAAAATATTCCATGAGATCTTCCCATTAGCAGATCTGTAATGCCAAATCTTGAGCGGTTTAGGCACCTCTTTGTCACTGATTAGTAGGATATTCGATGTTGAAAGCAGTTTATGGTCGGAAGAACCTAACGGCTGATTTACGGTGACCGTGTAAATCTCCGGATTGGTGATTAAAAACAGATCAAGAAGACTGGCGAACTCCCCGTCTCAATCAGGGATCCGTGTTGGTTGGTCAATAAGCCACAACTGATTGATAATGATTCAGCTTCACGACCTTGTTTGTCGGTAGTATTTGAATATTTAAGCCAGTTGATGTTATGGACATTAAAGTCGTCCAGGATGGCGATTTCGGCATTTGGATGGTTAATTTGTAAATGATCGATGGTGTCTGCCAGAGAAGCGAAAAATGTTCTAAAGTTAGTATCACAAGCATTGTCCGGCTTACTGCGTTTGAGTATTTGGGCCGGGATTGTCGTTCAGCCTCTCACCTCTTTGCCTTAGGAGTGCGCAGGTTGGTTAGTCCCTTTGCTCTTCCGCAGCTTTTTAAAACTACGTCTGGCCGCTCCGCTGTCACGATTGCGGGGTTTATGGCCTGTTAGTGCCCAAGCGTTTGATGTCGCTTCGCCCCGATTGTTCGCTACCTAAGGCAGCCACCCCCTGGAGGATTTCAGCGACAGTTGTTATTTTAGTTTTATTTTGTTGCGTGTTCATAGATAGTCCCACGAGTACCGCAGATTTGCGATTTCACCCAATCAGTGCCGCGTATGGTTGGGGCTTGACCCGTTACTTCCGGACATCGCCCAGTATTCGGGAGGCACCGTTCGCGTCATGCAGCCCTCGGCACGGTAGCTAATACCTTAACTAGGAGCATCCCTCTTAGTTGAACCGTACCCATCCTATTCCCTTGAGGATAGTTACGGGTGCAGTCTTAAGCCCCACCACCACGTCAAGGTGAAGATCTTTTTCATTATTTTTATTATTTATAGTTAAACACATAAAGGCTTAAATCGGTGAGGAAAAGATTTAAAAAAGGCGTTCCGCATATATCGTATTATAACAAATCAGATTTCTAAGAGTCGAGTAATCTGAAAATTATATTATTCTCTCAATATTTTTCGGTGTGCATACGAAGAGTTGAAGAGGTGGAAAAAGAAGTTAAAGAGGTTTACTCCGTATATCTTGTATTGTACGTTCTTTTCGAGTGTCTTAGAGCCAAGGAATCTGAAAATTATAATATATGCTGATTAATTTTAGTTATTTAGAGTCAAATATGTAAAGAGTTAGATGGATGGGGAAAGGATTTAGAAGAAGTGCTCCGTATATTTTGTGTAACACATCCTTTTCTGGAACTATTTTTTAAGCATTTTTAAATTTTATAATTAAATTGTAGGGTTAGAGGGTACCATGAAAATATTTTATTATGGTCTCAACTTAGAACTTTGTCGCTCGATCCTTTTTATTCTGCCAATATGACATGGATAATAGAACTAAGATCTGATTAATTTTAAAAAGAATAATGTTAGTTAAATGATATGTAAAATTTACATTTGTGTATACAAATAATACCGTAAAAAGAAGCGAGTTTATCAGCTTCATATCGACTGAATTAAAATATTTGTCACACAATACACTGATTTGCAGCCTGGACTCTCTCTGTAATGAGCAGTAACAACAGAAGAAAATGGTTAAAAAAATCATGAGTCACTTATTTTGATAAAATACCGAAGTTTTATTAATACACAGCCCCACAAAAAAAAAAGTGGGGTATACTTTTGATGCGATATATCAGATCCGTAGTATTTTTGCCCGCTGATCACGAATCTGACGTCAGAATATCGCCATCACATCTCAATTTTTTTCTAACCTCAAAAAATAGGTAAAAATTAGTAAAAATTAAGAAAAATATACTCCTAAAAAATTGATTCAAGCTTTTTCATGAATCCAAAGATGTATTAATATGTATTCGGACACGCTAAGCTAATATTCATCGGTTCGATTAAGCCATACAGTTCTGTTTTCTTTCTAACCTCAATAAATCAGACAGATATAGTGCTTCTCGAATGCAAAAACGAATTCAAATTAAAATTCGACCGATTCTTACCAAATTTGGTACACGGGGGTTTTTTTGGGTTGCTGATCATGAATCTGAGGTCGGATTTGCAAAATTCAAAATGGCGGATCCAAGATGGCGGACAAAATTTTTGAAAACCAACCTACCAAATTTGGTATACAGTTGGGGAATCCTCAAACCTGATACTCTTAAACCCTAAACCTTGAAACCTTAGACTCCCACACCGTGTAAACCTCAAAAAATAGGCCTCAATAACCCTGTAACTTTAAAAAATGATACCCAATAAACTCAAAACCAGGACTTTTAAACCATATACTCTCAAATAGTAGACCCTTAAGCCCTAGAATTGCGAAGGTTAGACCCGCGCCTAACTTTCCTTTTTTTGGCTGTATCTTGTTCTTTTTTCCGCGAATGACCTATTCAAAGGCTTTCTGCCCAAACGCTTTTGAGGACTTGTTTCTCTTTTTAGCGACCAGCAATAGTCCGCTAGCATATGGTCATCCCATCGTCCTTGATACCGATTTTCTATGATTTCACAGCCCCACAAAAAAAAAAGTGGGGTACACTTTTGATGCGATATATCAGATCCGTAGTATTTTTGCCCGCTGATCACGAATCTGACGTCAGAATATCGCCATCACATCTCAATTTTTTTCTAGCCTCAAAAAATAGGTAAAAATTAGTAAAAATTAAGAAAAATATACTCCTAAAAAATTGATTCAAGCTTTTTCATGAATCCAAAGATGTATTAATATGTATTCGGACACGCTGAGCTAATATTCATCGGTTGGATTGAGCCATACAGTTCTGTTTTCTTTCTAACCTCAATAAATCAGACAGATATAGTGCTTCTCGAATGCAAAAACGAATTCAAATTAAAATTCAACCGATCCTTACCAAATTTGGTACACGGGGATTTTTTGGGTCGCTGAACGAATCTGAGGTTGGATTTGCAAAATTCAAGATGGCAGATGTTTTCGCGCCATTCTGAACGCCGAGAACATTCATCGGTCGATTTTTATTCTTTTGATAAAAATAAAATATGCTGATCATAACTGGAAAATTTGTGGAGATCTGAAAATTGTAACAATATTGCTTGGCCAACAGTCAGGGTTTACACCTTATCCCTGTTATAAATGTCTGTGGAATAGCAGAGACAGGGAACGTCATTATAAGAAAAAAATTTGGCCAACAAGAGAATCGTTCACTCCTGGTGAAAATAATGTATTGTTTCCACCATTGGTAGATCCAGGAAAAGTTCTTATTCCCCCGCTTCACATTAAGCTTGGACTTATGAAGCAATTCACGAGAGCATTAGATACAAACGGCCCATGTTTCAAATATTTGCATAAAAAATTTCCGAAATTTTCTGAAGCTAAAATTAAGGCAGGCGTATTTGACGGGCCACAAATAAGAAAATTGTTTCAAGATTCATTATTTGTTACTAAAATGAATAAAGTTGAAAAAGCTGCTTGGCTTAGTTTCAAAGAAGTCGCAACAAACTTTTTGGGAAATAATAAAAGTCCTGAGTACAAAGAAATAGTCGAGAAAATGGTAAAAAAAATTTTCAAACATTAGGTTGCTTAATGAATCTAAAATTACATTTCCTGGACTCTCACGTCGATGATTTCCCAGATAATCTTGGTGACTACAGTGAGGAGCAAGGGGAACGTTTTCACCAAGATCTAAAAATCATAGAAAATCGGTATCAAGGACGATGGGATGACCATATGCTAGCGGACTAGTGCTGGTCGCTAAAAAGAGAAACAAGTCCTCAAAAGCGTTTGGGCAGAAAGCCTTTGAATAGGTCATTCGCGGAAAAAAAAAGAACAAGATACAGCCAAAAAAAGGAAAGTTAGGCGCGGGTCTAACCTTCGCAATTCTAGGGCTTAAGGGTCTACTATTTGAGAGTATATGGTTTAAAAGTCCTGGTTTTGAGTTTATTGGGTCTCATTTTTAAAGTTACAGGGTTATTGAGGTCTATTTTTTGAGGTTACACGGTGTGGGAGTCTAAGGTTTCAGGGTTTAGGGTTTAAGAGTATCAGGTTTGAGGATTCCCCAAGTGTATACCAAATTTGGTAGGAATCGGTTGGTTTTCAAAAATTTTGTCCGCCATCTTGAATTTTGCAAATCCGACCTCAGATTCATGATCAGCAACCCAAAAAACCCCCGTGTACCAAATTTGGTAAGAATCGGTTGAATTTTAATTTGAATTCGTTTTTGCATTCGAAAAGCACTATATCTGTCTGATTTATTGAGGTTAGAAAGAAAACAGAACTGTATGACTTAATCCAACCGATGAATATTAGCTTAGCGTATCCGAATACATATTAATACATCTTTGGATTCATGAAAAAAAGCTTGAATCAATTTTTTAGGAGTATATTTTTCTTAATTTTTACTAATTTTTTACCTATTTTTTGAGGTTAGAAAAAAATTGAGATGTGATGGCGATATTCTGACGTCAGATTCGTGATCAGCGGGCAAAAATACTACGGATCTGATATATCGCATCAAAAGTATACCCCACTTTTTTTTTGTGGGGCTGTGTAATTAATCGTCTATTAGGTGATGGTATGAAAAAGATGCACGAAATTCAATGTTAAAATTTTGTTTGATTATAGCTGTTAAGTATAAAGAGAATAGTCCTTTGTAAAGTATAAAGTTCTTAATTGATACTAAAAACTTTTTAATAATACCTGCTAATATATTGATGAAAAATACAAAATTTATTTTATTTACTACAAATTAGACAAGTGACATTTAAATTATTGTTTATGTGTCAAATTTTCCATTTGCCTGTAAGATTTTCAAATTTAACTTGCCCCCAAAATTGGCTAACTGCATCGAGTACCAACTAATCAGTCACGTGTATATTCTCAATCTTTAAAATTGAAAAGATTCGTTGGGTCACAATATCATTAAAAGTCTAACCAATGAATTTTTAACTAAATTTAGTTTTTAATAAATTATATATAATCATATATAACGTAAATGGGCATACCGCTATGGTATCCAATGCGGTTTATACTGCAGGATGGCACGTGGTCATTAGTACAATTTTCTTTGGAATATTGCATGGAATTAGGGTAAAATAACATTTTGTGTTCATGTTTCTGAGCGCTCTTTGGGCCTGTTTAAGAGCAATATAAAGATTTTTTTCATGCGATATGTGACAATGGATGAAACATATCCACCACAACATACCGAAATCAAATCGGCAGTCAGCTGAGTGGACAGCAGCCGGTGAAAGCCACCCGAAGCAACCAAAGACACGACAGTCGGCTGGGAAGGTTTTGGCCTCTGTATTTTGGGATGCGCATGGAATAATTTTCATCGACTATGCTGAAAAGGGAAAAACCATCAAAGGCGAATATTATATAAAGTTATTGGTGCGTTTGAAGGCCGAAATCGCAAAGAAACTGCCCCAAATGAACAAGAAAAAAGTGCGCTTTCATGAAGACGATGCCCCGTGTCACAAATTACCGGTTTACGATGACAAAATTGCATGAATTGAAATTCGAATTACTTCCTCATTCACCGTATTCTCAAGATTTTGCCATCTATTCGCAGACCTCAAAAAAATGCTCCAACAAAGAAGTTATCGCCGAAACTGAGGCATATTTTGAAGGCAAAGACAAATCCTTCTACAAGAAAGGTATAGAAATGTTAGAAAAGCGTTGGACTGATTATATCGTTCTATCGAGCCTATGTTGATGAATAAAGTCGAATTTTGCGAAAAAAATGTGTAGCTAGACTAAAAACATTTCAGCCTACGTGTTATATATAAAATGTCTTTGATACAAAACATAGAATTCTACGAGAGATCTGGGATAAAGATCAGAAACAAGTAACTAAACGTAGGCTACTATATACTTTAAATCTTTTAAATGTAACTTAACAATAATTAGCTACGCTAGGCATATAAGATAGCATATATTTTTAAATTGAACATAATATTAAGTGAGTTATATAATCCAATTTGGTAAAGTGATTTATCCAGTACTTTTCTGGCAAACTCGTAGTTTTACAATAAAAACCCAATTTGACTCCTTACGCTGAAGAATAACTTAATCCAATCTCTACAAGTTGATATTTTAAAATACAAGTACCCTAAGGTAAGATATTAATCACCGAAAAGGAACCTCAAAGTTACTTACAACTGAAGCTTGTCTTTTCCTTCCATATACAGCTTCTATTAAAATTGAAAGTAATAAAAAACACGAATTTCAGAAATTTGATCACAATCCTGAAAAGAACTACAAATCGGTATCAACGACTTTTGTTTTAAATATATTTTATATACATACATACATATATATATATATATATATATATATATATATATATATATATACATACATGTGTACATAATATAATTTCAAATACATCTTTTTAGTTACAGTGGCGCTAAAAATCCATTGTTAGGATCAAAAAAAGGAAATTTAAAATGTCATTACTTCAACGGTTTATGTTAGACACGTTACGATTCCGATCCGAATATGCCAATAGAGTTAAGTATTTTTAAACAAAAATATCTTAGATTTCTTATCGTAAAACAGCTGAAAGTATCCCTTTTCTGACACCTGTTAAATACTATCTTCTTCTAACTGTGCCTCATCCTTTAAGGACATACATATGTATATTTATATATATATATATACATATATATATATATATATATATATATATATATATATATATATATATATATATGTATATATTAGTAAAAACGTAAGTTTTAAAATTTTAACTCAATATTTCATTTTTTTAAGTAAATACAATTAAAAAAAAATACAGGAAAAATTTGTATTAAAAAAGAGTTATTATGTATAAAAAAAACTAGACCCATGCAACAACACTACATAATTAAGCTAATGAATATACAACTAAGAAGTTGTACTGTATTTTTTTGGGTTATTGCCACGCTCAAAAGTAGCAAACGTTTTTTTTTTGGCATGTTTGTTATTTTTGAGGGTAGCGATAACCCAAAAAAATATAGTACAACTTCTTAGTTGTATATTCATTAGCTTAATTTCATAGTCTTGTTGCATGGGTCTAGTTTATATATATATATATATATATATATATATATATATATATATATATATATATATATATATGTATATATATATGTATATATATATATATATATATATATATATATATATATATATATATATATTAGTCCATCCTTTATTTTTCGGCTTTCTTTTTTTTAATGTATGGGGCCTAATTTTGTTCATTTTATTCTAAAATACTGTTATCATAAATTTCAACTCATTTGGAGCACTAAAACCAGGGCCAACTTGCATCGAAAACGTTCATACGCGACGCGAGAGAAGCGACGGGATCTCGATTTATTTGTCATTCTAATACGTTTTGTCGGACTATTAAAACGCATTGTTTTATTTATCCAAGATGACAGTGGAATTGCGAAGTACCAAAAAAAGGTGCAAAATGGCCGTCAAATTGACAGGTTATTGCAGTTTAGTCGAATTAACTGTGAGTGAAAGCGCAGATCTTATCATTCGCGAGTGTATCATATTCTGGGGAAAATCAAGAGTACCTACAAAATCAGTACCTAACTATGTAAAGAAACTTGTGGACCTTTATCATGTTTGGCAGAAAGAAAAAGAAATGTTTTTAATAGTCGCGCAGAAAATTTCCAAATAAATTTGCATAACTTATTTGATATCACACATGCCGATGCCTTCGACAAAATAAAAATACATGAAGATAAAATATTTTTAGAGCGACAGAGAGAACCAGGGCGTCCCGGCTGCTTAGCAGGTCTAGATAAAAAATTAGCTGGAAAAGAAGAAAGATCAAAGCAGAGAGAAATATAAGAAGAGAAAAAAAGACTAAAGAATATTTCATTGGAGACCTCATCGACTTCTTCAATACCGCTACCCGCCCGAAAAATTCCAAGATCGTCTCAGCTCTGATACGGTCTGGATGAGCTTTTGCCTGAGATTTCGAACACTGTGTCCTCTGAAACGTCTATAAAAAGAGGAAGAAAGGATTTCATCACGCCTAAGCTGGTTGTAGTTTTGGATAGATGCCAGTTGGGAATCCGTTTAAGTTCTTTAGGCTACATTGGAAGCACTAGGTCTTAGTATTGACGAATTTCCGATAAACAAATCTTTCATACAACGTATTCGGACACAAATGAGCAAAGACATAGTAGAATCCATAAAATCTGATTCTCAGAATGAAGTGACCGAAATAATCACCGTTCATTGGGATGGCAAAGAAGTTCTAATGAAGAGCGACTGCCAATCCTCATTTATTTTGGAGATAGGGAACAACTTATTTCTGTACCCAAACTAGAAAATTCTACGGGTAAAGACCAAGCCACAGCCGTTTTAATGCACTTTATGACTGGAGCTTCAATGACAAGGTACAAATAATGTGTTGCAACACCACAGCGTCTAATAGGGGTCGCTTGGGTGAAGCTTGTATGATTTAAAACAAAGAAAAAGTCATTATTATCGCGTCATCTGCATAACGTATAATTTTAAGTTCTCTATTACCCATTCTATATTCCTTCTTTCTTTTGACATTCTTTATAATTTCTTCTCTAGCAATATTAAATAGGAGATGACTTAAAGAGTTTTTCTGCCTGATCTCAGATTCATATTTAATGCTCATCTTGCGACTACTTTATTGTCTTCATATACATTTTCGATAGTTTTAATTAGGACTAATGGCATGTTCCTGTTAGATAATATATGAATAACGTATTCTATTTGTACATTGTTGAAAGCCTTCGTTAAGTCCATTAAGTAAAAGTACGCTGGAATGTTGTATTCTATGGATTTTTCTTTTACCTGTCTCAAAATGAATACGACATCGCTGTATGAGCGCCCACTTCTGAATCATTGCTCTTCTTCTTCTAGCTGTATTCTTGCGTTAATTCTTGTAATTAATTAATTAATTAATATCTTTGTTAATTTCAGTGTACAGTTTCGTCTATAGTTATTTGGATTTTATTTTTCTCTCTTCTTGTGCATTAGTATAACCCTCGCTGGTCTTCATACGCCTGGGAGTTTATTCGATCTTATAATCTTGTGTACAAATGTTTGGAGTTGTTTAACCAGAGATTATTCCTCATATGTTAGTAGTTCATTCGCTATTTGGTCTTGGCCGGAAAATCAACGGTTTTAATGTTTCCAGTGCTTCTATTACGTCTTCTTCCGTTAAATATATTTCTTCGTTTATCGTTATATCTGGTGTTTCCGGCAGTGTGATACTCGGTTCCCTTTTATAAAATTGTGTAAGATATGTTACCTACATTCCTTTCTTGACGTATTAAATCTTTTATCCGAGTTCTCTGCTGTCTTATGAATCTCCATATTTCTTTTTGTTGGTCATGAAAGTCTGATTCTAACTTTTTTATATAGCTCTCCCAGTATTTCATTTTTATTCTTACTAATTCGTAGGTTTCTGTTCATATCCTTTTATGTCTTTGGTATGCTTTATCTGTCCTGATTGACTTGTATTCTAGATAGCTTTCTTTCTTTTCACGGTATTTCTCTTTGATTCCTTCACTGATAGAATTCAATATTTCGTATATTGACTTCTTTTAACAGATGTAATTAAAATAATTTTAAAATACGGGGGAATATTGATAAGTTTATTGGCTACCATAGAAAAAAAGAGCAACTCTCTTAATTATTCCCTAAACTAAAAAAACTTCTGAATAGAAATTTTATTTTATAAAAAAGTAAAAAATATAGTATTGTCTAAGATTAGTTTGCGAACCAGGACAAAGAATTTTTTTCAAAGATCTAGAGTTACTTTAGAACCGTTGCATTGAGTGTATAAAGTTGAGAATACATGATGTTGAATAAAAAATTTTGTCTTTTAAAATTTGCTCTTTCGTTCTATGGTAGCCAAGGAACTTATCAATATGCCACCGTATTTCAAAATTATTTTAATTACATCTGTTAAAAGAATTCAATATAGGAAATATTGAATTCTATCAGTGAAGGAATCAAAGAGAAATGCCGCGAAAAGAAAGAAAGCTATCTAGAGAACAAGTCAGTTAGGACAGATAAAGCGTACCAAAGCGTTCGAATATATTTTGAAAAAAGTTAATATTAAAAATTATGCCAAACAAATACTTTTAAATACTTCTGTTTTCTTTTTAACATTGAAAAAAAATATTTATAATATTCGAATAAAATATGAATAAATAGTCAACGATATATCGATAATTATCAGAATATAAGAAGCAATCTATATATTGATAAAAATTAATGTATCCCTATCTATCGGTATATCGATCACTATCGATAGCTATCGATATATTGATAGCTTTCAATACTTACAAACTATTAATTTATCGATAAGTAGAAAAATTATCGATAGGTAGGTTGCCATCGACTATCGATAAGTAAAAATCAATTAGCGTCCATTCCTAGTCCCGATCCACAAACGGAGGAATCAGTGAGATGATGCTTCCAACATGAGCTTGTCCGGATTTAAATCTCCGGCCAGTAGGTTAAGGTATACTAGTGCCGTAGCTTAGTTGGTAAGAATAAGATGCTTAAAGTGCGAATTTCTGGGTTAGTTATACCCACTCCTCAAAGATACAGAGCGTTGAAAGATTTGATTATATTAACCCTTTGAGGCCGGAGAAAAAAAAATAAAAGATATGAAGAATTTTTTTGAAAAAATGTATTCAACCAACATTAAAAACAAAGTAAAAGTTCATTTCACGTGTATATAAATAAAAAAAAAAAAAAAATATCCTGGATTATCCTGCAGGATGTGGTTTCTAGCACTAACCACTAGGAATTAAGGCACTCAAAACTAATTTTCGTGAAATTTAAAGAAGCAATTTCTCTCCTTATTGAGGCAGAGACCAACATCACAGGTTGAACATTTCCAGGTCGTTCGATGCACATGCTTCGCTGTGCTACAATGAGCACATCTGAGAGATCCACATCTAAGAGGCATATGTGCAGCACGATCATGACGTACCTCAGTGGGAATGATTTTTTTGTATTTGTTAGGTGCTTGTTCTGCTGATCTTCTTTTTTTTGAAATCGAATTAACGACACCAATTAATCCTCGAGCAACCGATACACGAAATTGTTTCAATGTAATACATCGTGAGTCACTTCTATTTTGAAATAAAATGAACGCGTTCACAAACACAAACATCTACAAAGTAAAAAAAAAATGCGGTGCCACCACTTGTGGGCTTTTCGATCGATTTCATAGATACTTTTCAGCATGTCAAATCGATCTACGTATCCCATATGTTTATTATAATGTTTGACCATAACAGGACATGGGATTTCTTCTGTATTGCCATTTTTCTGTTTTCTAGAGACAACTTCCATGATGGATGGGTCATGATAGTTTCCTAAAAACAAAACGGTTCTTCGATCCATCCACTTCAGTGCTGCTAATCCATCTGTAGAAACTCTCCAATCTATGTCGCCCCTTTTCATGTGTTTATCCACTTTGAGCTCTGGATAATATTTCCTTCCTTTACGCACAGTTCCACATGCATGCCATCAGCTAACAAGTCTCTTCTACAGAGTTGAAGAAATTGTCGAAGAATACTTTGTGGGCTTCATTGGCATATACTGGCGAAGACTACTTCTCCCCTTGAATTTGATCATAGATTCATCGATTGATTGAAATTCACCAGGATTCAAAGCAGAGCCAAGAGTTTGTGTCAATTTAGAAAGTAATGGCCTGATTTTGTACAATTTATCATAATTGGCCTCACCTTTTTTTGGCTCTACTGAGTTATCATTTACGTGAAGATTACTTAGAAGCCAGGTGAATCTGTCACGAGATAAAACAGAACTTATAAAATAATCCCTAAGTTCTTCTCTCGAGGACCAGTAGTCTCTATAACTTGGCATTTTTTTCAAGCTCATTAGCATGTTTACACCCAAAAATGATTTTATTTCTTTGTTGGTGGTTGGAATAAAGTAGTTGCTGCCACCATTTTTTGTAAGGCATACAAATTTGTCTGAAAAACAATTTCAGATATGAAACAATCCGGAAACAAATACAAAAACATATCGGTAGGAGTTTTCAACGTTGTCAGGAACATTAGGCCCTGCCTGAGACACAAATTGGTTTACGCGTGTTGCATGAGTGACACCATTTGTCCAAACAACTGATTTTTTTCTAAGTTCTTCTTGACGAATTACTTCTAACGGTAACTCATCCTCACTGTCCCATTCTTTAGTGACTTTCACTTGCTCATTATCTTCGAAAATGAATGGAATATCTTCTATATCAAAAAGTTCATCCCTTCCATCATAAAGTAAATAATCTATGGGGGCTTCGTTGTCCATAGTACTCTCCACATCTGATGCAATGGACTCACAGTCACTGGGAATTTCATCCAAAATCGCGAAAACATCTGTGCTATTCATTGCTTCAAGTTCGCCAAAAGACCAACATTTTTTTTGGAACCTGTAAAAAATGAACAAACAAAAATTAGAAAAATTATGCATAATAGTAATAGCAATACGCGTCACTTAAAAAAAAAAACACTTTCACTAAAAAAAAAAAACATATAGTCCTAGTGGTTAGCATTTGTAACCACCACAAATAAATCTATTTATAAACTTAGCAAAACAAAAATTGCACTTGATATATATTCATGTAGTAAATAGATATATCTTAAGTACTTACCGGACATTTTCTTAAAGAATAACCAGCTATAAGAAAAATAACAGCCTAATTGGTACTGCAAAACTCACAACTACCTACGACGTGCAATTACAAATGTCAACTAAACGCTGGTGGACATTTCAAACCCTAAGCATGCTAGATTAGACTTCTTGATACGTTAGGCAAACAATTTAACATCGTGGTTTACTGGAGAAACCGGTAGGAAAGCTACAATATAATTTTTAAAAGGTGGTTATCAGTGGTAACCACTTGTCCTCAAAGGGTTAAATGAAAATAATAAAAAAATATCTTATTAATTTTTTTTTCCTTAATAAAAAGTATTGGTCTTTCATAAGTTGTTTGCTAGTCCTACGATACTAGAGCCAATTTAGAAGAACAATATATATTATCAAAATCTAATACAATATATTTTACCTATCAAGTATGAATTTGAATTTACTATAAAAATCCTTAATTTTTACTTCCAACACTAAGGGGATTATTGTATTTATGCAAAAAATCAATTTCAAAGATTTCTGCGTTTCAGGCCACGAAAAAGAAAATTGAAGACGTAAGTCTAGAAACCAGATACCTGACATTTACCAGTGATATAATAGCCGTTGGAATATCTCTTAGTATTTTGATATATATTGGCCTCTCACAAAGCAGTTTCGTCATTTTTGTCACGTCTGGTGCAAGATAAAAATGAAATGGTAGATTCTGTTTTGGTTTTAGGGAAATAGGTTATTTTGATCAAAGAAGCATGTTAAGGCGGGGGCTTATGCCACCGACTACTAAATATCAGATTTGGGTTTCAGGAATTAGTCGGTAAGGCATATCAAAAAAAAAATAAATAATGGTTTCCTAGCTTGAGTTCTAAGGCGCATAGCTAAGTTCAATTTTATATTTTGAAAGCTATATTCACTAAAAAGACTCTACGGCTTAAAACCAGTCTATTTGCCATGGAATTTAAAACATCTGATTGTATAATTGGCTTTTCTTTTTGACACTACTATATTTAAATGTCACCAAGAAACGTTTTTGTCAGAAAATTTAAAATAAAAATTGAATAATAACATTAGGAATATGTACAAAAACTAATAGTTTTTGATGTTTTTTTTTTTTTATTTTTATCTATTTAACAATAAATAATAATTAATTTTTTGATCTCGTACTGCATAGCAACATAACTTTAGTTTGCTTGCTGCTCCTTTTGTTATTTTATGTTAAAGCATTAATTTCCACTATAGATTATTTTTAAAGTTAAAGTATTTTAGTGAATTAGGCAGAAATTTTACAGCCAGATTCGCTGAAAGAGTTACTCGTAGATCAGGTTTAATTTATTGGATCTAAAATCTCTGTTTACATTTCTTTTTTGGCACGTAGATTGAAAATTTCTTGCTCTAGCTACTTAAAACATAATTTTTTTTTGCAAAATTCGATTTTTATTCATCAACATAGTCTCCTTTAAGAGCGATACAATCAGTCCAACGCTTTCCTAATATTTCTATACTTTTGTTATAAAAGAATTTGTCTTTGCCTTCAAAATAGTTTCGGCGATAACTTCTTCACTGGAGCCAAATCACTTTCCCGGGAGGATATTTTTGAGTTCTGCGAATAGATAATAGATGCTGGTGGCCAAATCTGGAGAATATGGTGGATGAGGAAGCAACTCGAACTTTAATTCATGCAATTTTCTCATCGTAACCATTGTCCTGTGACACGGTGCATTGTCTTGATGAGCGCTTTTTTATTGTTCATTTTTGGACGTTTCTTTGCGATTTCTGTCTTCAAACGCACCAGTAACTCTATATAATATTCGCTATTGATGGCTTTTCCCTTCTCAGCACAGTAGATGGAGATTATTCCATGCGCATCCTAATATACAGAGGCCAAAACCTACCCAGCCGACTGCTGTGTCTTTGGTCGCTTCGGGCGGCTTTCACCGGCTGCTGTCCACTCAGCTGACTGCCGATTTGATTTCGGAGTATAGTGGTGGATCCATGTTTTATCTATTGTCACATGTCGCATGAAAAATCCTTTTTATTGCGCTTAGACGGGTCCAAGTAGCGCTCAGAGTCATCAACACGTTGTTGTTTTTGGTCCACTGTGAGCAAACGCGGTACCCATTTCGAACAGAGCTTTCTCTGCTGTTCTTTTGATATCTTTAGGGTGTCAGCTATTTCATGCAATTTCACTTTACGACCATCCAAAACAATTATGTGGCTTTTTTTTATGTTTTCCGGTGTAACGACCACATATGGACGTACAGAGAGTTCAGCATCATTTGTGTCTGTATAACCGCGTTTAAATTCAGCATACCAGTAAACGATGAGTGATTTTTCACGGTCAGAGTCTCCGTAATACTTATCAAGTCACTGCCTTGCTTGAACGGTGTTTTTTTCCATCAAAATCAGTGTTTAATCAACACACGAAATTCGATTTTTTCCATTGTTTAAAAGTAGCATATTCACTATAACCAATGTAACTCTTAAACTAATCCTCGAAATGTCATGAAATCTTGACACTTATCGTTTAAAGGTTGGTACTTCCTAAAAATTATATGTATTTTTGTAAAAGGGCGACATCTATGTGTCAGACCAAAAACTTTTCAACCTACATGTTATTTAGTACTATTAATGTCAGCAAATAAACCAATTTTTTAACGAAAACTTCTTTAAATTAAAACTTAAGGCTTTAGAATAAGTAAGAAATATAATAGGTTTTATAATTTTAACACTATATTCCATTTTTAAATTAAATAAAAAAAGAGTTAATATGTAAAAGAAAAGCAGAGCCAGACCACAGTTGACACTTAATTGCAGAAGCGCACCTTCTTAAACTTCCTGCTTGAAGGCATAGATGGCGCATTGGTGAAGCAACTGTCTGCAAGGTCTGGCCGCTTTGTTCGGAAAGACTTTAAATAAGTCACCAGAGTGCAGTAAAAGCATCATGGTGTTCCGTTAGTACCCGAATAAGGTCTGAAGTGGTGTTCTTTGTGTTTGCTGAACCTAGCCCAGTTGATGAGCCGTGATACGGCGAAACGCGTCATGGGATGGTCTAACAAATACAGAGAACACTTTTGGGAACATCCAAAGTGCATATTTTTCGATTCGCCTTGGTTGCTCCACCAATGCGCCATCTATGTCTTCAAGCGGGAAGCTTGAAAAGGTACGCTTCTGCAATTAAGTGTCAGCTGTGGTCTGGCCGCTTTGTTCGGAAAGACTTTAAATAAGTCACCGACAGAGTGCAGTATAAGCATCTATTTTGTCATGGTTTTCCGTTAGTACCCGGTTAAGGTCTGAAATGGGATTCTTTGTGTTTGCTGAACCTAGTCCAGCTGCTGAGCCATGATACGGAGAAACGTGTCTTAGGATGATCTAGCAAATTCAGAGAATACTCTTGGGAACTTCCAAAGTGCGGATTTTTCGATTCGCCTTGGTTGCTTCACCAATGCGCCATATATATATATATATATATATATATATATATATATATATATATATATATATATATATATATATAAAGGTACTATTCACTTTACAGTTACGGCTATAATAGAACAAGATTTTGTAATATAAACATTGAATTTTGTCCTTTTTCTTCATTACCACCACTTAATAAATTATTACTTATTATTAAAACTTTTAGAGTTCGGTATTTTATGAAAATAAATGACTCATGATTTAGACATTTCCTTCTGTTGTTATTGTTTAGTGCATCGTTTCTCAAGCTTTTTAGTGTCGCGGCCCCCTAAATAACCAAAAAAATTGAGTAAGTAAGTACCTTGCGACCCCCTCACTATAATATTTTTATCGTTATCAAAGTTTTACATTACTAACGTAGCAAAGAATGTTTAGACTTGTCACAAATACCGACAAACATGTTCAAACCACAAGACATGCTTGTTCTTGTTTCATATTACTTCGAGGCTGCGCGAGCGGCTCTTTCGTCCCGCGCGCTTGGATACTCTAGGTGCAAGTTATCCCGCTCTGGTTATAAAAACAAAGAACGAGAAGAAGAGTTTTATTGTTAATTAGGTTTTTACGGAAACAAGTAGAACGATTTCTTCTCTTATACAGTGTTAAATAAATCAATAACAGTGTGGTGTATGTGGCGTAACATCAAAATGGGCAAAATATTGAAAAAAGAAAAAATTAAAATGGACAAATTTGTGACAATACGAAATGCACCTTCTACATCTGGTGAAACAGTGAAGAAAAAGACCAGGTTATACAACGATACATATTTAAAATATGGATTTATTACATTGGATCGCCCCAACGTGTTGTTTGTTATCAATTTCTGTCCACGGAAAGTATGAAGCCTTCAAAATTAATCCGGCATCTGGAAACAACACCCGTCTTTACAAAGCAAACCATTAGAATTCTTCGAGCGTAAATCACTTGTCTTGAAAAATCAGCAAATTTCTATGAATAAATCAAGCCGCAGTGAGACCGCAGCACTTCAAGCATAATATTTAATAGCATTAAGAGTGGTCAGGAAGTCTAAGCCCCACACGATTGCGGAAAATCTTTTTTACCCGCTGATATTGATATGGTCAATGTGATGATAGGCCCGGAAGAAGTAAAAAAAATGAAAACTATACCACTTTCAAAGGACACAATATCGAGACGTATTAATGAAATGGCCATCGATATCCACAATCAAATAATTGAAAAGGTAAAATTAAGTAAATTTTTTGCCATTCAGTTCAACGAGTCAAGAGACGTGTCAAATTTGGCTCAATTTTTATGTTTCGTCCGATTCGAATGCGAGACAATATTGAAATTTTACAAATCGAACTCTGATCATGCGAAAGACTTTTTAAAGTTTTTACTGATACAACAAAAAAACGAAAATTTGGAATGGAATAAATGCATTGCGGCACGTAATGATGGTGTTAACAGCCGCGTGATAGTCAAGTTAAAAGACATTATGCCACAGATGGAATGGATGTACTGCTTTCTTCACAGACATGCTCTTGCCACAAAAAAGATGCCAGATAATTTAAAAAAATGTTCTGTGTGAAGCTGCAAAAATTGTTAATATTATTAAAAAAACCGACCGTTGCAGACTGGATTATTTTCCACAAAGTGCAAAGAAATGGGTGTCAAGGACAATTCACCGCTTTTTTTTCCATACTGAAGTATATATATATATATATATATATGTATATATATATATATATATATATATATATATATATATATATATATATATATATATATATAAACTCCTGCTCTTTCTTTCAGGACACAACAGTTGTACGTAAATTAATTTTATTTCAACAACTAAATAACTCTTTTCATTTTCAGTGTTCCGTACGGAACACTTATAAGATCACTTCGGTGTCTGTCCGTCTGTCTGTCCGTCTGTCCGTCTGTCCGTCTGTCACACCCGATTTTCTCCGAAACTATTTTCAAGGTCACCAGTTTTCAGTAAAGATTGGAAACAAACTTTGTTGAAAACTCATTTGGGGTGTGTTTTGTGAAGTCACTGATCATTTTATACCACCCTAACAAAATTTTTTATTTTAAAAACAATCCACGTACGGAACACTAATTGTGCAAGTTCAACTTGCACTTGACCGGTTTTTATTTCAGCTCAACTTAGATTCTTTTTACTCTAAAATGAATGGTGCCCAAAAACAACCAAATTTTAAACAACTGTAGAGACCATTTTTAAAAGGCGTTCAAAAATTACCTCGATCTCCATGTACTCTACCAGTAACAAACGAGCTAGCTTATGTCTTAATTCTGTTCTCTATTAGTATTAATATCCACTCAATCCATTCTCGAAATTAAGATATACATAAGAAGCAAATAACGGCTTCTATTTAATAAATAAAATATTTATTAAAAGTAAAGAAAGTTAAGACGTTTCAATATTTACCTAAAAATTTTAAGAGAATAATAGAATTTGTAGATTACTCGGCTATTAGAAACCTGATAAGGATATTATAATACGACATATACAGAAAGACACTTTTAACTCTTTCCATCACTAATTTAACCCTTTTTGTGTTTGACTATAAATAATAGAAATAATGAAAAAATAACACAATTTTTAAATTCCTTCCCTTCCATCCCTATTCCCTTAACTCTCTTTATGCTTACTCTAAATATTTCAAAAATATAGTCGTATATTACAATATATAACTTTTCATCCCACCCCTTAAACATACAAAAGATCCTTATATGTTGAATGATACAACAATACGATTTTCCGATTCTCTTATTCCAAGAATTCTGAAAGGGATGTATATATTTAGTAACCCCTTAAATACATTTTATAACATTATGCTTCAAATGTATTTATTATTTCATTCAAATATCAGGAAAACTTCTTATAATACCGTACAAAATTTATATATCTCCACCTCTGTCACCTCCCTCCCTAAAGCTTTAGGCTTTAGTTTAAGAGTTCACAAATACAATACTTTCCTGTAACAGGGGAGGTAAAAAGTATTCTAAAGATCCGTATCGATTATTAAAATTCAACAAGTCCATATTTCAGCAGCGATCGACTGTTTTCTCATTTGTCAATCCATTATGGGACGCGTTTCGCCCTATCACAGCTCATCAGCCGTGCTAGGATCGACAAATAAGGAAACAAAACTTGCAGTACTAGCGTAGCATCGCGGTAAGACACGGTAAACCGTATCTTTCGCTGGTGGAAACCTAAATTTTAGGTTTTCATCAGCCAGAAATCCAATTTGTTGTATCTTACCGCGATAAAAAGTAAGCGACCAACTCGTATCAAAGTGTAATTTGGTTGAAGGTTTACACGTGCAAAACATTTCCTCTCAATCAAAAAATCCAGCCTTGAAGGGAAGAGAATAATTTTTGAACTGACATGTGCCAATTCTTATTCAAAATTTTATTTTATGAAGTGACAAGATATAATTTTCTTTCAGAAAAACACGCTCTCAAAATGAACCATTTGGGTATTATGGACCTTTTTATCATTCAGCTCCCCTCCTGAATAGGTATTTACCCTTTACTTCATATCCTAAGAATATCGGCTAAGATGTCGTAATATCGGTCAACGTGGTTCAAATGAAGTTGTATTGCTGCTACGGATATTATTGCTTTTCAACAATAACTAGTACCTATGTATGTATGTATGATAATCTAACTACATAATTTTTACTTCTTAGATGTCAGTATGTTCTGCTAAATTCGATCTTCAGTTTATTTGGTATTTCGTCATTTCTCGTCAACTCGTTATCTGAGAGGAGTGATCATTGTTATTTCTGTAATTAAGACTTTTTGAATAACAACATTCCAGGTATGATAAATAAACATTTTTTTAATAAACAAAACAATTAAATGCGGGTCATGAAAATCTCACTTTATTGTTAAAAATTTTTATTTAAAATTTTCTACTGATAAGATATCCAATAAAATATTATCTTAGAGCTATGTAGAGGGACAACTGTGCTTAGACTGAAATATTATTTGGATTAATTAAAAAAATTAAAATGAAAAAACTAGCCAGACTTCGTCAATTTGATTATTGAACCTTTAATATAACTACATTCTAATTACTCCTCGTTACACACCTCGTGGGCGGGCGAGAATACCACCCCTGGTACATTCTGCCTATCACAAAAGGCGACTTAAAAAATAAACCAGATTATAGATGCCCAGATCCCGATAGACATCGTCTGGTGTGATACCTTCGGAACGGCTTATGCTGCTTGAATTTGCTTAACGTTTCGTCGCTGTACCGATGTCCCTGGATTTCACTGTTGGAAAAGGATAGTACGATGAAGCTTCCAGGATCAAAAAGTTTAGGACGTATAATAGCCCCCGTTCGGATTTCCAGGTGAGAACTAGTTCGGAAGTGTCAGCATGCGAAGATCATAATTTTATAGCAGATTTTATGGTGTACCAGATTTAAACTGGAATATAAATTTAGTGCAAAAATACTTGCAATCAAATAATCCTCATAAACTCTCTGCGAAACTAAGGTCAGTTCGTTGACCAGCACAATCAACTTTCTTTATCCTTGGTAAGACTTATTGTAGGTTAGTAGTATCTGTCTTTTTATCAACTGGTCGATTTTTAAGAAAAAATATCACCCACTATTTCAAATATTGTCTTCAGGCAGTGGGTCCTAAAACGCATTTTAATGGGGCTAGATACCAAAAAAAGCTTCCGGCGCTAATGGAGGACTTGCCAAAGTAATTAAAAAATGTGCGAGCGAACTAACATTAGTTTTCTGTGGACTTTTCAATCTATATTACAGAAAGGAAATACTTGCTTCCTACTAGAAATCCGCTACAGTTCAGCTGCAGCCAAAAAAAGCAAGAAGACCTTGCCAAATAACTATTTACAGGTCGCGCTACTTTCAATAGTATAAGGCTATCAATCGGTATCTTATAAAATATCTGGAAAGATCAAGTATTATTAGCGCCCATCAATATGTTTTGAATAAGGCAATTGAACATTGTGAAGAATCTCGAGTGGTTGTACTTGATGTACTCAAGGCATTCGACCGTGTCTGGCATGATGGATTATAAGTTACGCCCTTAGAGTTGGTCCAAAACATTTTGGTTCCATACTGTCTCCCCCCTCTAATTTCCCATTATACTAACTCTCTTTTACAATAACGATCCTCTGGACAGAACTAGAAATCCAATCAACAGCTTTGCATATGACAATGTACTTATTTATTCATCTATTTTGAACGCTCTAACATCAGCTACTCATGCAAATATCCACAGATAGCAGGAAGTTGTTCCATTTAACAAAGACCTGGAAGACACTCTATCTTGGGGTGAAAATAAGTAAACAAGTTAACGTAGCGGAACGCGACATATGTCGGGACACTTCATTCCTCTAACATCGTCATTAACTTGTTGAGCATTAACTTGGGAGTGAATATGCTTTGGCATGAAGATGTTGCATGCATTGCAAAAGGAGCTTCTCAAAATATGGAAATATTATTTCAAAATAGGAAGATTTACACTCCATAACTACTTTTAATTCTGTACAAAGCTTAAATTCGATCAACGATGGATTTCTGTTCCCATGTTTGGGCTCTGCTGCCAAACATACCTGGCACTTATAGAATTCTATTTCTTTCGGTCTAACTAAAGTCCCACAACTCACCAGCAACCTTGATTCCTTAGAATATTGAAGACCTTGAGTATATTCTACAAGTATTTTGATGGAAAATGTTCATTGGATGTGGCCCGCTTAATTCCTCCTCCTTTTATATGGAGAGTCACATCTTTTTGGAATAATTTGCCCAGCATTGTGTTTCCCACCAAGTACAATTTACAGTGATTAAAAACCAACGTGAATCGCTTTTTCTGCACACTCGTCGCTCTTGTAGCGATTTAGGATTCCCCTGCAGCCGTGTGCTATGCATATCGTGAACTTAAACACGCCGAATTTTCACTGAACTTTGATAAAGCAGACAGCAGAGATTGGCAGTAGCTAACGATCCAGAGTTAAGTTAGTAACCTATCTACGTTTTTAGTGGCAAGTAGTTTATTTCAACTATTTTCTGAATAAAACAGTAACTGTAAATTTTACAACTTTCATCGGTATGATCATGAAGCTAAGGAAGGTAGTTAGTTAATTAAAAAGTAAGAAGTTACATAATTTACCTTCAGTAGGATACAGTTCTGGAAATGGCTTAAGTTGCTTAGATTATTGTTTACTATTTATTTTATCCAATTTTGATTTGACCTGACTTTCTTCCCAGTTTTCTTAGAACTGGGCTAACCAATTTTTCTGAAATGTTGATTGTTGATAGGCCATATAAACACAACATAGTGTATACTACAATAATTAATGACAAAAATATTTTTTTTCTTGTATTACACTGGCCTACACACATTTTGGTGCCTAGGATTTTAGACCTGATTTTAAGTATGTATGATAAGGCGATGTCAAAAATGTTACTGTTTTTTTTGTATCAGCTCTAGTTAATGAGATAGAAAAAAATGCATTTTTACAAAAATATGGCTTTAATATTCTACATGAAGAAATTGTTTTTTAAGTGATTTTTTAGAGTGAAATTGTCTTGGACAATCTCGCATGAGTCTCCAGCAATAGTGTGCCATCATATGAACGTCCCATCTGCCTTGATACCTGTTCTCCATTGTTTTTATATCTTGGTGGAAACTTTCTCCTTGTTCTTCGCTCAAAGATTATGCTGAAAATGATCTATATGACTATTAAGGTAGTGTATTTTTATGCTCATATAACTGCCTAAATTTTTAAACTGGTGAAGCATTTCATCAACTAACTCTACATAGTTTCCAGCCTTGTAATTTCCGGGGAAATTTTGTATGATTTTTTATTTCTTTCGGCAAAGGAATGACTCTATTCTTTTGATATATTTGCGTTTCTTCAAATTTCGGGGTTCCCAAATTTCGAGACACATACTTTCTAATTTCCATCTGTCTATTAGTCTGTCTATGGATCTGTTACCGCTATAACTTCTGAACAAAATGAGATATCGATTTCAAAATTAGTTCTTGAAGTTAGGTACAAAAGAGGTGAGGGTCCATAAATTTATAATAATTTTTACTTTTTACTCGTAACTTAGGCGAGATTACCATTTTACAATACTGTAGCCAAAAGAGGAAAGAGAAGATGTTTGTAGTAAAAGGAATTTGGCAAGATTATTTGCCTATTTGACTTGTTAATTCAGTCAAATTCTTGTCGCTAAGAATATTTTCTCTGGGCCCTTTTGTTTACAGTGTTGTAAAATGGTGTTTCTCTTACTTATAAAAGCACGCATAAGTATACATATGAGGGTTTTGAGGGGAGTTAGGAATATGTATGTATGAACTTTGAGTATGCCCTGTTATTTGCCCTTTCCAGAATTTCTTAGAGTCGTGGAAATGGTATATGATTAGAGAGTGACCTCAAAAAGTCGTTATATTCAACTTTATCCTTGTTATGAATAAGAATAAAGAAACTCCAAAAGGGATTTTTACTTGAAGAGGCAGGCACAAAGTTTGGAATGAAATTTAGTTTCATCCCATAAAAGTTTAAATTAACAAAATTAAGTAATAAAAGGTATTTAAAAGTTAAAAAATTAAATTTCTCTCCGCCCTTTTTAAATTGTAAATCCGCTGCCTTTAGATTTGATGGCGACATACTTTTTTTCGGCATTTCAACCAAAGATAACCACTGTGTCGGTTATTAGCAGAGTTAAATCTCATCCTAAGCGTTTCAGAAGTAGCTTCACCTTCGGCTAAAGGAGCAACTGTTATCGTAACTTCTTTTCTTTGCAGCGTTGGCAATTTTCATTAAAACAGCCATTTTGGCGATATATTCTTCGTCAGACGAATAATTTACTAACGAGAGTAGTTCATTCGTAACAGCTTGAGTATTCTTTCTTTTTTCGTTTAGGGAAGTGTCCTCGTTTAGAATTATGCTCCAGTTTATAGTTCGATTGTGTCACACTGCATCATCTTTTCTATAGCGCTGTCATGATTTTCCGGTTTAGGCTGGGAAAAACAAAACCCATTCGTCCATCTTTTATCACACAAAACCGGAAAAAACAGATCTAAATTCAAGTGATTTCTAATGGCGAAGATATGCCGGCACAGCAGGCCCATTAGTGCATAGTCTTTACAATTACAGTGTTTCCCGCTAACTTGATCTTTTCCTTGATTTAATTTAACATGGGACTTGTTGCTGTTCTCATCTAACAAAATCTTAACGTCTTGAATCAAGTTGAACTGCTTTAAAACATACACGTCCGCGTAGTTTTTAAAAATTTTGAATATTCCATTTTTTTGAAATCTGAATCTAGCTCTTAGTCTTGTTTTTGCTCGGCTTGATGTTTGTAAAAGCCTTCTTGACTCTCATACTACATCACTAACAGAACGAAGTTCGTATACCTTTGAAGTAGTATGATTTTTAGGTTCCACTACTCCAAGAAATTCTGGAAAGGACAAATAACATGGTATACTCAAAGTTCACCCAGACACACACACACCCCTAACCACTTTCCAAACCCTCATATGTATACCTATTTGCGTTTATAATTAAGAAAAAAACCATTTTACAACACTGTAAACAAAAGAGCCCAGAGAAAATATTCATAGAATTTTAGTGGATTAACAATTCAAATAGGCAATTAATCCAGCTAAATTCTTTTTTTTGCGGAGGAAAATCCTATAGTAGTAAAACACGTCCTTGGAGAACCAATTTTAGCTAATCTTCCTTGCGTTCAAGTTATTTCTAATTGTATCCCCTAGTCGTCATTGTTAACTGTTAATTCAAATCATTATTAATAATATTAATAAATAATAAATTTACAATATATTAAATTAAGTAATGATTTTAAATTAAATGCTTGGCCTGAACTCTGCAGTTCAATATACAATTTCAAATACCGGTTTTATAATTTTCATTTGCAAAGGCAGTTAGTTTCAAATAACTTAATAATTTTTTGTTTCAGTGCAGCGAGGAAAATAACATTTTTTGGTCCCTAATCAAGCAGTATGAATCAAACTTATTTTTTTACACACTCTAAATAAGATAAATTTTTTGATTTCAAAATAAATGCAATTATATTAGGTAACTTGTAGTTTATTCGTCCTTGTAAATACATTTAAGAAAAATACATTCAATTGGAATTTAAATTAACTTTACTTTTTTTTTATGGATATACCACCCATGCTGCAGGGAAATCCCCAAAGTGCTGCAGGAGCGACGCGTGTGCGGAAGAAGCGATTCACATTGGTTTTGAGTCGCTCTCAATTGTACTCGGTGGGAAATACAGTTCTGGAGAAATCATCTCCAAGACATGAGAAGACTGTTTGAAAAGAGTTGTACGACGAGTGACAAGCTGGACCACATACGGATGTGAAGTATTAGCGCGACCTATATTCCTACCATGAATCGCTTTAGGAGGAATTAAGCGGGTTACATCCATCGAACACTTTCCATGAAAATACTTGTAGAATAGCCTCAACTCGTCATCCGTTTTTCATTGTTAAAGGGAATCAAAGTTGCTGGTCAGTTCTGGGTCTCCAGTCAGGCGAACAGCTCTCGTCTGAATTGAACCCAACACATGGAGTGTATTTGAGCTTTGTATAGAATTAACAGCTGTTGTGGAGTATGAAGGTTTCTAATTCGAAATAATATGTTCATGCCCAGGCATATTTGCTCCAAAATTAACGCCCAACAAATTGAGTAACGATTCTAGGGGAATGAAGTATTCCGACGTTATTATGTCGGATTCAGCAACTTTAACTTTTTGTCTAATTCTACTGGGTGGTGTTCACCACAAAATAGAACTTCTTCCAGGTCTTGGTTAAGTTTAACAGCTTCGTGCTCTCTGCGGACATTTGAATGAATACCCAATGTACGAGCATTGAAAGTAAATGAAGAAATACTGTCGTCTACAAAGGCGTCGATTAGATTCAAGGTCCTTAATAAAACTACAATATTCAAGAACTAATTTTAAAAGATTTAGATGCAATTTATACTTGAACCATTAAAATTCAAAAATCTCTTGATGGTCTAGAGCTCTTGACGATTTTCATGGACTTTTGACTATGACATAGCCAAAGCTGTGAGATTCTTGGCATTCGAAATGACCTCCTCAAGCCCTGTCTGTCAAACATATTCAAAATGCTAAAAATAGGGTAGACATAAGTAACTACTCCAATTTAACCTTTAAATTTCACGAGGTCCTTTTGTAGATCAAGTATTATTTAAAATGCTTACTAATACAATTTTCCAAATAAAAATTTCTAGGGAGATTAAAGTCTAAGCCGAAGATACAGCATTATAATTTACATGTATACCCAGAGAATGAACTTAAAATAAAGCTGAAATGATTTTACAAAAATTATTAAAATTTTTACGTTGTGACAGTCAATCGAGAGACGTCAGTTTTGACGAATGAGCTAGGTCGAAATTTGAAGAAATGGCAACATTGCAGCCTAGAGTAAAACGGGTTTGAAAGAGTACATAACTATTTATTTTAAGGTAAATTAAAGTTAGGCAATGAATATCTATTATTTCATGATACTTAACTCTATTAAAGTAGCTTGAGAGAGAACATATGCATATTTAATGTAAGATTATTGAACTTAATAGCTTATTTCTTAACTATCTTGGTATACACATGCAAGATCTCCCTTAAAGTTGCCTGGTGTGATACAAGCGCAAAGGCTGAATTGCCTTACACGTCTCTGGACTCCACCGAGGAAAAAGTAATCGGATAATATAGCTCACAAAATTTCCGGAAAAAAACAATTCTCCAATCAAATATCTGAGAGACCATTCTAAAGGCGTACGAGCTTTCGTCTCGAGCATTAGCTCAGTTCATAAACAATTGCAAATGCAAAACCAAATTCAGTTTTTTTGACTAACACAGTCAACTTCCTTTCCTGTATAGAACTTTTATTCCTGGCTTCGTTATAGCTTTACAATATGCGTTTTTGTTAGCTCGTGTTCATTGTCGACCGATAGTTTGTTGTTGAGTTGAGGATAGTCAAATTAAAAATTTATCGATATATCAATAACTATTGATATATCGATAACTATCCATATATTGACAGTTATGGATATCAATAGTTGTCGATGTATTATTGTATATCACTTATTCCTGGCATCGACGTAACTTTAGAATAACACCACCTACTATTCCCATAGTGCAGTTAAGGATGCGCGATATTGTCTTCAGACAGCGTATCATTAAACGCGTTTTAATGAAGCTAGACACCAAACAAGCTTCTGGCGCTGACGGAATACCTGCCATAGTTCTCAAAAACTGTGCGAGGGAACTAACACCAGTTTTCTGTAAACTTTTCAACCTATCCTACAGAAAGATAATATTTCCTTCCTGCTAGAAATATGCCACACTTCAACTGATACCTAAAAAAGGCAAGAAGACCTTGCCAAATAACTACCAACCAATCGCACTGCCTTCAATAATTTCGTAAGTCATGGAAAAGGTTATCAATCAGCATCTTCTAAAATATCTTGAATGATTCAACATTATTAGCGATGATCAATATGGCTTTCGTAAAAATAGATCAACAGGAGGCCTTCTGAATTATGTAACACACGTTTGGAACAACACAATTGAACACTTTGGAGAATCTCGAGCGGTTGCTCTTGACATATCCAAGGTATTCGACCGTGTTTGGCACGATGGGCTGTTGGGTAAGCTACGCTCTTATGGTATGTCTGAAAAGTTCTGTTTGTGGCTCTCATGTTTCCTCAGAGAGCGTTCTTTACGAGTGGCAGAATTTCTTTCTAACACCTTCACTATCAACGCCGGTGTACCTGAAGGCTCCATACTGTATCCTACTCTTTTTTTCATTTACATTAACGATCTTCTGGAAAGGACCGAGAATCCAATCTACAGCTTTGCAGATGACAGTACGCTTATCTCCTCATTCACTTTGAATGCTCGGACATCGGCTACTCAGACGAATATCCAGAGACAGCAGGAAGTCATTCAACTTAACAAAGACCTGGAAGAGATTTTATCTTGGGGTGAGAGTAACCAAGTGGAATTTAACGCTACAAAAACATAGGCGCCAGTTTTTTCTCAAAAAGTTAACGTTGCTGAACCCGACATAGTTATGTCGGGGCACTCCATTCCTCTAACATCGTCACTCAATTTGTGGGGCGTTAATTTGGAAGCAAATATGTCCTGGCATGAACATGTTGCAGACATAGCAAGGAGAGCTTCTCAAAAGTTGGGAATATTATTTCGAACCAGAAAGCTTTACACTCCACAACAACTGTTAATTCTTTACGAAGCTCAAATTCGACCAACTATGGAATACTGCTCCCATGTTTGGGGCTCCGCTCCCAAACATACACTACATTTGTTGGATTCTATTCAGAGAAGAGCTGTTCGTCTGATGGAGACCCGGAACTGACCGGCGGCCTTGATTCGCTGGAACATCGAAGAGCGGTTGGCGACTTGAGCCGATTCTACAAGTATTTTCATGGAAAGTGTTCGAAGGATGTGGCCCGCTTAATTCCTCCCAGAACGGTGCATGTTAGAAGTACACGTCGCGCTAATACTTCACATCCGTTTAAGGTTCAGCTTGTTACTCCTCGTACAACGCTTTTCAAGCAGTCTCTTTTATATGGAGAACATCATCCCTTTGGAATAATTTGCCCAGGGCTGTGTTTCCCACCGAGTACAATTTACAGCGATTCAAGAACAACGTGAGTCGCTTTTTCCGCACACGTGTCGCTCTTGTAGCGCTTTAGGGACTTCTTCCCTGCCGCACGTGTGTTAGACCCATAAAAAACAAAAACTGAATCTTAAGATGTAACGTTGCGGTGAATATGATATGAGGGCGAATAATCACGGTTACCATAATAACATAAGTTATTGATCCCAATTATACGAAGAGTCATATATAGGATAGGCTGTATTGCGAGTAGTTAAAGAACGAAATGAGTGTAATGACATTTCTGGCAACTATTCAATAAGTTGCGCCTCATCGTTGAAACAATGCATGATTTTATCGCTATGACATTGTATAACTCTTGAGGAAGATATGTCTAAGTAATTAGCTTTGAATAATAATAATAAATAACTTGATTGATTCCAATAACAATAATAAGTTAATTAATAGTTCAAATTTCTTAGATTAGATAATACGCTGTAATAATTTATTAAACAAATATATTTCAACAAATATTTTATATTTTTTTTGTTTTATTGAAGGGTATTTCCAAAATTTTTTTGATTTTTGGAGTTAAAATAATAAATGATGTATCTAATTTGATTTCGCATATCTTAATTTCCAATATCAACCGTTTAAATTTAAAACATATTGAAATAATTAAAACTCCTTGTAAAAGTTTTAAAAATATTTAGCTTTAAATACAATTCTTGGTCTATTTTTCATAAGAGAATTATCAAAATTAAAAAAAAAAAACAGCTTTTTAGAAATATTGTCAAAATAAATTTCCAGTCTTGGACCCATAACAAGTACATATCTTTATTCTTCTCCGATAACCAGAGTTTTTTTTTGTAGCTTTACAGTCTGGGACCCCTGCATTTTGAAACCTTCTTCTCACTGTTTAACCAGAAATTCTTTTTCCAATGTCTTCAGGAAAATCAGAAGATGGCTTTTAGTGATTTTTCAAAGAAGCCTGTATCAACGGCCGGTTTTTTCTCGTGTTCGTAGTTTGACCATTCTTATCAATGTTTTTGTGCGTTTTAGCCCCTTGTAAACAATTTATAGGATATCTTAACACACCATATGAAATTTAATTATTTTTAAATTATCTAATTTTCCTTTTTTAAAAGGAAACTGTATTTTCATACTTTTTTGGCATTTCTATATAAAAATAAGCTTAACTTTTAGTAGACACCACCAAAAAACGACGTTCGTACAATAAGATCTAAAGGTAAGCTAAATAATTACAAGAATAAGGCAGATCAGCCATTGTTGATTTATTAGAATTTGTTTTTTTTGTTTGTAGTTTTTTCAATGGGGTTCATTGTTTTGGTTACTTTGTTTGTTGTGCCAAGAGATAAATAGAAATATGTTGAGAAATAAGAGACATCTAATTTCTAAGAACTGAAGAGGGTGTCCAATACATATATACATATATATATATATATATATATATATATATATATATATATATATATATATATATATATATATACATATATATACATATATATGTATATATATATATATATATATATATATATATATATATATATATATATATACATATATATATACATATATATATATATATATATATATATATATATACATGTATATATATATATATAATATATATATATATATGTATATATATATATATATATATATATATATATATATATATATATATATATATATATATATATATATACATATATATATATATATATATATATATATATATATATATATATATATATATATATATATATATATATATATATATATATATATATATATATATATATACATATATATATATATATATATATATATATATATATATATATATATATATATATATATATATATATATATATACATATATATATATATATGTATATATGTATATATGTATATATGTATATATATATATATATATATATATATATATATATATATATATATATATATACATATATATATATATATATATATATATATATATATATATATGTATATATATATATATATATATATATATGTATATATATGGATATATATGGATATATATATATATATATATATATATATATATATATATATATATATATATATATATATATATATGTATATATATATATATATGTATATATATATATATATATATATATATATATATAATATATATATATATATATATATATATATATAAAATGCAACGTCTCTCTGTCTGTCTGTCCGTTAGTGCGCTTATCACTGGAGAACCACTTGTCCGATTTACGTACTTTTTTTTTTAAACATACATATGTTCTCTGGCCAGGTTATAGGCTATATTTTATTACGATAGGTAGCATAAGGAATGAGTAGTGACGTAAAATAGGGAATGAAGTCGGAAGAAAGTTTGCCGCTAGCGCGTTCCTTTGCAATACACAGCCTAAACCATTAAATATGGAACAATATTATGTGGCGGAGCATATCTATAATCTATAATATATATAAAATGCAATGTCTCTCTGTATGTCTATCTGTCCATTAGTCGGTTTATCACGCGAAAACCACTTATCCGATTTATGTGTCTTTTTTTTAAATTCATAAATATATTCTTTGGCCAGGTTATATAATAAAAATAATAATCTATATCTATAATATATATAAAATGCAAAGTCTCTGTCTGTCTGTCTGTCCGTTAGTGCGCTTATCCCTGGAGATCCACTTATCCGATTTACGGGATTTTTTAAATTCATACATATGTTCTCTGACCAGTTTATAGATATATAATTTATTACATCTATAATATATATAAAACGCAACGTATCTGTCTATTTGGCCGTTTGTGCGCTTATCACTGGAGAACCACTTATCCGATTTACGTGCTTTTTTTTAACATGCTAAACCATTAAATATGGAACAATATTATGTAGCTAAGAATATCTATAATATATATAAAATGCAACGTCTCTTTGTCTGTCTGTCTGTCCGTTAGTGCGCTTATCAGTGGCGAACCACTAATCCGATTTACGTGCTTCTTTGTTAAACATACATATGTTCTCTGGCCAGGTTATAGGATATATTTTATTACGTTAGGTGACATAAGGAATAAGCAGTGACGGTAATAGTGAATCAAGTCGGAGAAAAGTTTGAAGCTAGCGCGTTCTCTTGCAATACACTGCCTAAAGCATTAAATATGGAAAAATATCATGTAGCAAAGAATATAATATATATAAAATGCAACGTCTCTCTGTCTGAGTGTCTGTCCGTTAGTGCGCTTATCACTCGAGAACCACTTATCCGATTTACGTGTTTTTTTTTTTTAATTCAGACGTTTGTTCTCTGGCCAGGTTATCTATAATCTTCTATCTAGAATATACATAAAATGCAACGTCTCTCTGTCTGTTTGTCTGCCTGTCTCTCTGCCTGTCTGTCTGTCTGTCCGTTAGTGCGCTTATAACTTGAGAACCACTTATCCGATTTACGTGTTTTTATATATTTATACATATGTTCTATATAATTCGATATAAGCCTAGATAATGGGAGATAAGGTGAGATAATGGGAGATAAGGTGAGATAATGGGAGATAAGGAGAAATAATGGGAGATAAGTCGAGATAAGCCTCGATAATGGGAGATAAGGTGAGATAATGGGAAATAAATATAAATAATGGGAGATAAGGAGAAATAATGGGAGATAAGCAGAGATAAGTCTAGATAATGGGAGTTATAGTGAGATAATGGGAGATAAGGAGAAATAACGGGAGATAAGGAGAAATATTGAGAGATAAGTCGAGATAAGCCTAGATAATGGGAGATAAGGTGAGATAATGCGAGATAATGGGAGATAAGGAGAAATAATGGGAAATGAGCAGAGATAAGCCTAGATAGTGGAAATTATGTAGAGTTAATGGGAGATAAGGAGAAATATTGAGAGATAAGGGGAAATAATGGGAGATATTTTATTACATTGGGTAACATAAGGAATAAGTACTGACGGTAGTGGTGAATCAAGTCCACGCGAGCGGAGCCGCGGGCCCGGTTTATATATATATATATATATATATATATATATATATATATATGTATATATATATATATATATATATATATATATACGTATATATATATATATATATATATATATATATATATATATATATATATATATATATATATATATATATATATATATATATATATATATATATGTATATGGTAAAAAATCAATGGTCTTTCTTTGACAAAACATATTAAATCCACGCAAAATAATAAGGAAACCTGAAAAGGAAATATATATTGAGCTAAAATGTGGAACACGCAACATCAAATATACAGAAGACAAACAGCAAGATATCTAGTTAACACAGAACTAGTTCCAGTCAAAATAAAATTAACAGTAGTATATAAAACTAAAACAGTAATACTTAGTTGCCATTAACAAGGGAAAACGGAGCATATAAATCAACATAGCACAGCTGCTTTACGATCAAACGGAATGAAAGCCAACAATAGACAGATGGGGTCTTGCAAGCGAATCAGCATAAGACTCACCTAGATCATAATACGACTTGTTAATTAATAATTTTTTAAGACACCTTCGAAACACTCTAAGTGAGTTAGCAGTCTTGAACTGAGTTAGCAAATGGTTAAACAATTTTCTGCCGTCGTGTATTAATGAGTGCTTCGTGAGTGCCCTAACTTGAACAGGCAAAGGCAGATCCACAGCCGGTCGGGTGCCCCTCTGAGATGATATGCGCTGAACACTTAAACGATTGCCAGTGACCACTCCCTATCAATTAATACAAAAAAAAGTACAGTCATGGATTTTGGTACTCAGACGCTCAGAAGCAGTTACTTACCACATATTAATAATAAAATCGACCGGAAAGTGTTACGGATTGATGACAAATGTAGAAATTTAGGCTTTACTATGGACTACAATTTGAGGTACAGATCGCATGTAAGCATAGTTATACGTCGGGCCTACTTTAATTTGAAGGTGATTTAAAATTCTAGGGACTATTTAAATCAAAAATTGAAAACTCATCCCTTTACTACGACAACATTGCAAATTTAAACCGAAATATAGTATATCCAACACCTATGAACTAATTGATAAAATTAAAAATATTAACTTACCGGAAAATTCTAGAATTATCTCATTTGATGTACAAAACTTATTTCCTAATATCCGACCATATGAAGTCATAGAATTAGTAGATAAGCTCTTAATCAAGAATAAAGTAAACGAAATTATTAAACGAGAAATTTTAGATTTATTTACGACGTGCTTGGATCAAAACTGTTTTGTCTCTGGTATTGTCCAAATTAAATTTTTGTGGTACTATATATGGATTTTTCAATAGACTCATGCGACAGACAACGTATCCAAGTTCTTCAAAATTCATGTTTGCGCCTAATATTTGGTATTCGTAAAAGGAATCACATATCACACAAATTGTTTGAACTGGTATGGTTAAATATGAATGATAGACGTTGTTTGCATGCGGCTTGTTTATTCCACAAAATTGTTTTTAACGGGTATTCCCTCCTACCTACATAGAAAAAATTACCTTTAGATCAGATGTTCACAATTTGAATGTCCGTTTTCGAGGTCGCCTTACGCCTTCGGCTCACAAAACTGAAAAATTTAGATCGCCCTTCTCTTTTCATATAGCTAAAATTTATAACTCAATTCCAGAAAATATAAAACTATTAGATCCTAGGTCATTCAAGGTGGCGTATAGGAGGATTTTGTTAAATATAAAGGTATTTTGAATTGTTGTGGCTGTTACTTGATGGAAATTCATAACGAATGTAATGAAAGACTTGATTTTGTCAAATTTCCACTTTATTTAGTTTCACTGAAACTCTATGACGCGTTTCGCTATACTATAGCTTTTTCTGATACAAAATTATACATATCATGATATATATCATTTTGTATCAGAAGAAGCTATAGTATAGTGAAACGCGTCATACAGTTTCAGTGAAACTAAATAAAGTGGAAATTTGACAAAATCAAGTCTTTCATTACATATAAAGATATAGTACTTATGTAAATTTTCCTTCAGAAAAGAATATCACTAGCTCTTGAGTGTATCTGTGCTCTGTATGAATTCTATTCGCCTATCTGTTTAAAACTTTAATTTATATCAAGGTTTTTTTTTTGTTGGCTCTAATTGTGTCATAAGCCATTCTTTTTTTTTTTCTTTGTCTTTTTTTTTCTTTTCTCCTAACACTTATAACATTACACAGTTTTATTAAGATACTAGCACAGTTTAATAGATAAATATTGTACTCTATAAACTTTAGTATTAGGATGGGGGATAGGGAATGTTTGTATCTTCGTGGACTTACATTCCCAGCTGACCTTCGGCATTTTCCAATTTAATGTAGCATTTTGTTTATTTAGTTTATGATGTTTTTTTTTTTCTTTCATAATTGGAAATAGAGACCATATTTATTTATTTATTTATTTTATTCTTATATATCAACCAAGCGGTCTCCAATATGAACAGAAAAGTGAGGGTCAGAAGTCCCTACGAGAGAAAGATAGGTCTACACGATTCCCTCTGAGGGACACCAGTGATGAAGCGGACAGGATTCTTCTGTGGCAAAAACAAAATATTCAGAAGATATGGGCTGGCAAAACCCCAAAAGCGAATACTATATATGAGATGGGTCTCAAACAATGCAAAATAAACCTTTCGAACAATATCAGGGACAAGCTAATTTCTCGTAACTCTGATAGCAAAGCAATCCCAAAAAAGTCTCTTACTCAACTTCAGTATGTCATTGTGAAATCGGAGCTCAGTATGAATGAGAACATTCAAAACCCCGGCTGTAGGCTCCTCTCGCAAAGAATCGTCACCCAAGTGTATCCCCTGCCTATTGCATCCAATATATATATATATATATATATATATATATATATATATATATATATATATATATATATATATATATATATAGTAGATGCTCGGTTATGTGAACACCTTTTTGTATGAACTATCCACTATAGTGAACAGTCTCTTACTCAACTTCACTATGTCATTGTGAAATCGGAGCTCAGTATGAATGAGAACACTCAAAAACCCGGCTGTAGGCTCCTCTCGCAAAGAATCGTCACCCAATGTATCCCCTGCCTATTGCATCCATATATATATATATATATATATATATATATATATATATATATATATATATATATATATATATATATATATATATATATATATATATATATATATATATAGATATATATATATATATATATATATATATATATATATATATATATATATATATATATATATATATATATATATATATATAGTAGATGCTCCGTTATGTGAACACCTTTTTGTATGAACTATCCACTATAGTGAACAGTGAAAATTTATTAGAGGTTCTATCTCGATTAAGTGAACAATTTTCGGTGCTTCCTCAGTGCTCTTAGAAAATATTTTTGTTATTTGAATGTATTTAGGTTAGATTAGTATTGCCGTGCGATTATCGTGCTACTTTTGGTGGCCGGTCTGTTCATTTGATATTAAATATTTAGTGACTTTAGTGCTTCCAATTGGAAAATATGAAACGAAAACTGTTAATATTATCAGAAAAAAGTGACATCATAAAGAATTTGGAAAATAGAGTGAATGTTACACACCTTGCAAAAAATATGATATAGCTAAATCTACTGATTATGCAATTAAAAAAAATAAAGCGAATATTCTAAGAGTAACAACAAAATGTGTTGGTATTATTAAAAAAAAAAAAACGTCGGGAGTAAGCCCTAGGAGGGAGAAAAAATTGTATGAATGGTTTTGTAAACAAAGGTTAAGGAATCTTCCAGTGACTAGTGAACTTATATAACTTAAAGCAAAATCCTTAAATGATATTTTCTAAGGAAACATCAACATTTTCTGCAAACGACGGTTGGTTGCAAACTTTTAAACGCCGATTTGGCATTAGATTTTTGAAGATATCTGGTAAAAAATTATCTACAAACCCTGAGTTAGTATATCCATTTAAACGGATCTTTGTTCAGTCATATGTAAACTGAATGTAACAAATGATCAAATTTATAAAGCAGATGAAACTGGCTTGTTTTGGAGGCTACTACTTGAGAAAACATTGGTAATGAATGATGAAAAACCACTCCAGGAAGGAAAGCTGAAAAAGCACTAGTTACTTTTCTCGCTTGCACAAATGCGTCTGGAGAACATAAAGTTAGACCTCTCATATTAGGCTAAGCAAAAAACCCTAGGTGCTTTAATAACTTTACTCTCCCTGGATTACGATTATTCAAAAAATGCTTGAATAACTGTGGGCATTTTTAAGAATTGGTTTTATAGATGCTTTGTTCTTCAGGTGAGTCAGCGAATATGCAATATGAAAAAGTTCGAATTAACTAAATTCACGTATATACATTTACAGGTGAAAACATTTTTAAAACAAAAAGGTTTACCCGAAACTGCCATTCTGTTATTGGATAATGCCCCAAGCCATCCGCCTGCAAAAAATCTACAAACCGATGATGGAAAAATCTTTGTTATTTACATGCCACCAAATGTAACACCCTTGATTCAGCCAATGGATCAAAATGTTCTTCGAATCACAAAACTCTACTACATGTCAAGCTTGTTATCAATTTTATCTTCAGAATCTAAAGATTTCATAAAACTTTTAAAGCGTTTAACAATAAAAGATGCTGTAATAAACCTATCATTAGCATGGAATAAGCTTGAGGTTGACACGATAAAAAACTGTTGGAAAAATATTTTGGATTTCACTGAAAACAGATCTTTGCTTCAAAGGTAGTAAAAACGTTTGGTTACCAGTAAAAAACCATAATAATATTTCTCTGGTAGCTGCATACCATACTTATTAATCAACATAGTCTCCTTCAAAAGCGATACAATTAGTCCAACTCTTTTCTAACATTTCTATACCTTTCTTGTAGAAGGATTTGCCTTTGCCTTCAAAATAAGCTTCAGTTTTAGCGATAACTTCTTCACTGAAGCCAAATCTCTTCCCCGCAAGTATTTTTTTGAAATCTGCGAATAGATAATACTCGCTGGGGGCCAAATCTGAAGAACACGGTGGATGAGGAAGCAATTCGAACTTCAAATCATGTAATTATGCCATCGTAACCATTGACTTGTGACACGGCGCATTATCTTGATGAAAGAGCACTTTTCTCTTGTTAATGTGGAGTCGTTTCTTTACTATATCTGCCTTTAAACGCACCAATAACTTTATATAATATTCGCTATTAATGAGTTTCCCTTCTCAGCATAATCGATGAAAATTATTTCATGCACATCCCAAAATACAGAGGCCAATATCTTCCCAGCCGACTGTTGTGTCTTTGGTCGCTTCGGGCAGCTTTCACCGGCTGCTGTCCACTCAGCTGACTGGTGATTTGATGTGTAGTGGTAGATCCATGTTTCAACCATTGTCACTTATCCCTTGAAGAATTCTTTTTATTGCGCTTAAACAGGCCCAAATAACGCTTAGAATCATGAACACGTTGTTGTTTTTGGTCTGCTGTAAGCAAACTCGATACTCATTACGAAGAGAGGTCTTTCATGCCAAGATGTTCTTGCAAAATATGACCAACATGTTCTTTTGATATCTTTAGGGTGTCAGCTATCTCAAGCAATTTCACTTTACGGTCTTCCAAAACAATTTTTTTGGATTTTTTTTCCGGTGTAACCACCTCATTTGCGCGTCCAGAGCATTCAGCATCATTTGTATCTGTATGACCCCGTTTAAATTTAGCATACCAGTAAATGATGAGTGATTTTCCAGGGTCAGAGTCCCCGAAACACTTATTAAGCCATTACTTTGCTTGAACAGTATTTTTTCCCATCAAAAACAGTATTTAATCAACACACGAAATTGGATTTTTTTCCATTGATTTAAAAATATCAAAAGTAGCGTCACTAAAACCACTATAACTTATAAACTAATCGTCGAAATGTCATGAAATTTTGACACGTATCGTTTAAAGGTTGGTACTTCCTAAAAATCATATGGATTTTTTGAAAAGGGCTACATCTATGTGTCAGACCAAAAACTTTTTAGCCTACGTTTTATATATTTCGTTAATATTAAATTTAACGAGCTAGTATTATTCTTCTTAAAATAATAAAATCTTAAAAACTCAACTTGTAGTTATCTAAAAATCAAAAAGTTGTGGTAACTCGAATATTCCTATGGGTGTATGCTGTAAATGAGTACTTTAAAAGATACCGTTTTACAAAAAGTCTTGCAGTAAAACTATTCAGAATTTTCTAACATTTATTTGTTTTGAAAGGGTACAAAGTTTAACACATATTTCAGTTGACGTACACCATGTCTTTTTTTCCACCTGTCTAGCCATCCATCACTTGCAGAAAAATTTACAGGCGCTTCAATAACCGGCAACTCTTCGCTTAAACTCACTGCCTTATGTTTTAAAATTGTTCCTGAAATTGGTATTTCACGTTCTCGATTCTGTGTAAACTATAAAAATAAAGAATCATCTACTTTTTAGTATTCACCGCTTTTCATACTTTTTCGTGCCTGTGTGGGCGGTGACAAAACACTACACCATTTTCCAAGTTTTTCGCGATTTTTTCTCCACTCTGAAACGGTTCTCACGGCTACACCTAAATCCTTCGCTATATTTTTAAAAGTTCACCATTATCTAAACGTTGGATTGCCTCAAGTTTCCCTTTTAAGGTAATAACAACACGTTTACGCTTATTATTATGACGCTCCATTTTGTAAAATATCTATTGAAACGAAACTATTACCTCTGCGATAATAATAGACGTAATGAGTAACTTATAACACTCGTCGACTAACCAAAACATAGACAGCGGTGTGAAATTTTAGACGTCGGGGAGTCCCCGACGCGTTAAGAAAACCACTCATCGTCTGTTTCGAATGATGAGAATTTTTTAGTTTAATGGGAATACAATTTGCTTTTTAACTGTTTGTTTCGGATAAGCCGGATTTGAGATAATCGCGATTCGGATAATTGAGATTGTACGATATATATATATATATATTATATATATATATATATATATATATATATATATATATATATACACACACATATTTTATTTTAGATTCTTTTGTCTGCATATTTTTCCTTTTTTTTAACTTAAAAAAAGCCAAGTAATGACCGCAATATTTTTTAAAACGTACAAATTTCAGACGACATTATATCGACTCCATATAAATCTCAAATAGTTCAAGTAACTCTCTTCTAAGTATTTTATGAATCCATGCAGATAGAGAAGAAATTTTGTAAAATATATTAAATATTATACTGTAAAAATTGATGTTTTTTGAAACCATTTAAACAAGTAAATATATCCATATATTCAAGTAGGAATAAAACGCAAGGTGAAGGCACCTGCTTCTTAGGCTGGTGCTTGAGACAGCAACATTCTGATTTGGACAGCACATCCAAGATGGACTGCAATAACAATGAAAGTTAAGTGTACTGAAAGTTCTTTAGTTACATTATAAGAATTTACGCCTAAATGTAATACATTATGAATTACTGTACTGTAACAACGTATTTTACCTGCCAAGTTTAGCTGAATTTAGTATAAAATCCTTTAATTTTTACTTCCAGCACTAAGGGGACTATTGTATTTATTAAAAAAAATACTCTCCGAGATTTTTGCGTTTCTTTATGTTTCAGCATCAGATCACGAAAAAACAAGTTTTTAGTTTCCGTTGGCAGTTTATCATCCTGCTGGCAGGACATCTGTTAAACGCGATTTCACATTTGGTATAAATGAAGTCGGAAAGGAGAGAAGGTGATGAAAGGTTGGGTGAGAATTTGTCTACTAAATTAATTTTGAGCATAATTATTTATAGCTAAATATAAAAGCGGTTGAAGTGCTTTTTGATATCCTTAAACGCCCTGCCCAAGGTTCACGTGAAGTGGAATCAGTCAGGCCAAAATTCTGCACATGTTTCGAGGTGTTAGATAATGTCAGTGTCGAGTAGGATAACAGTGCAGTGTTCAACAGTTATTACTGATATGTTTTTTCCATTTATATAAACTCATGAATATTACATGTATACGTATAGTAATTATAACCAAATTTAAATAGACAAATGGTAACTCAAAACCCTATATAACGTTGTGTGTCTTACCATGCGCGACGCGAGCGGTGCGTGCAACGTGAGTTGAGTATTCTAGGTCAAAATTTTTGTTACTTAGAGGTTCATTTTTAAAATCGTTAGATTCTTTTTTTTAAAGTTTATTATCTTGATGAAAATTTTGTATTAAATAGAAGTAATAATCCATATATATCGTAATGAAAGATCGTGGTATTAAGTTGCGTGAGATTGCTGAGAAGGTAAGAATCTCATATAAATGGGTAAATAATATCCTGTATGAAGTTCTAAAAATGGAAGGGCTTGGAAAAGTTGCAGAGTAACCCGAAGGACTTTTGGCGTCGTTATGTGACTGTAGATGAAGCGTGGATCCACCATTATATCCCGGAAACAAAATGGCAGTCGAAATAATGAGTGAAAGTGTAGTGAAAGAAGTGAAAGAAGCGAAAGCAGTTATCGGAGGGAAAAGTGATGGTAACTGTTTTTGGGACTCAGGGGGTATTACCACAGTGACTGGATCTCATTACTTAACGTTCTTGGACTATTTGCATAAAAAGTTAAAGCAGAAGCGACCAAGATTAATGCGCAAAAATTGCTTCTTTATCAGGATGATGAACCTGGTCACACATCGGCCATTGCAGTGGCAAAAGTACACTTCAAAATAGTCCCCTTATTTCCAAGATTTTTCCAGGATTCGAGCTCAATGGATTATAGATTATATTAAGAAATAATTTTTTGTTTTTGCAAAAAAATGTTGTTTACTCTGATTTTTATAAAACTATTCAATCCAACATTGGATAGGGATTGAAACTTTTTGTTATGACGACAGCTATTGTAGTCTTGTAGTTTGTAACTAGTATCAGAGTCTATATTGATTGGAAATATACACGTGTAAAAAATTTTTTCGTATCCAAACAATGCGATTTTAAGGAAAAGAAGACAAAATATTCTTTGAGGAAAGTTGCGAGTGTTTATTAAAATTGATTTATTTGAATTAAAAAATATACTCTTAAATAAAAATTTTGTTTAAAATAATAACATAGTCCAAGATACAGCATTTAGTATAACTACAATTCAGCTTTAAAATACTTCACTAATTGGATGTCAGTATCTCGGAATCTATTAAATTTCGATATACAGTATATTGTAAATTTTGGAATTTTAATTTTACAAAGATTCCAAAACAATAGGTACCCGAATAAGAAAGACTATTTCTAGATTATATTAATTGATTAATTATATAATAAAAACTATTTCTAGGTTATAATAAGCAACTTTCCTAGATTTAAAATTATCAAACAAAATGAATCAACATGATTTTGAAATAAACCAACCTACTCAGATATAACCGTAAGTTTTTTGAAAGAATTAAATATTATAAAACAAATTAGTATAAACAATGGGTACAGGAGTGACTTTGTAGATAATATTTTAATGAAATTCAAAAAAGCAATAGGGCTTGTGTACCCGTATAAACAACTAAACAAAGATAAGTTTCATACACTCACTTATACTGGAAAATTGATCAATAAAATTCAATATTTATTCCATAAAAATCATGTAAACATTGCCTTCCGTACCAATAACACATTAGATCGACATATTAAAAATAATAAAAATAAAACAAAAAAAGAAAATAAAACGGGAGTTTAGGAATTATGTTGTGACACTTGCAATAAAACCTACATAGGATAGTCAGATCTTTTTATAAAAGAATAAAGGAACATAAACAAAGTTATAGAATGAAAAATTATAACATATCTCACTACGCTAAACATTTAACAGATGAAAATCATACTTTCAATGAAGATTTCAGAATTTTGCATAATGAAAAGAAAGGTAAATTACTGAATTGTTTAGAGCAGGGGTGCTCAAACGGTCGATCGCGATCGACAAGTCGATGGCGAGTGCTTTTTGAGTCGATCTCGAGAAAAAAATTCCGATATAGAACTATTCACAGATTTTGTTTTAGGTAACTAAAACAAAATGTAATGAATAAACTACTAAAATTTATTCGATCCATAATTAGGCCAGAATAACCCCCTCATCACTTTCTTTTATCGTAATAACCCCCTGATAGCGGCAAAAGGCGGCTGTATCAAAGGAACGCGCGGTACTTGTCAAAGAAAAGCCGCGTTTTTGATTCCCGCCGATTTTTCTAGAAATTTTGGGCAGCGTGTTTGACGGGAACATTCGAGACTTCGTTCGCGCCGATATAAATGTTGCGCCTGCAGGAATAGGGGTCAGTCTGAGTTGTAACTTGAAGGCGATACATCGATACAAAGTTTATTAATAAATAGTCCAAAATGAGTGCGGAGAAGAAAAGTAAGACTTATCATTTTAATAACGATTGGGAGGAAGAATTTTTCTTTTGTATGGTAAAGGATAAGTGCATTTGTCTCATTTGTCGTGCGTCAGTTGCAACACCTAAGCGTGGGAACTTAGAGATGCATCATAAAACGGTTCATAAAACCTATGAAAAGGATTTTCCGTCACAGAGTGAATTAAGAAAACGAAAAGTACGTGATTTGATAACTTGTTTGAAAAAAGAACAAACCATGTTCACAAGACCAGCCAAACAATCAAAAACTGCAACGATCGCGTCATTTAAAATATCTCATATATTGGCGAAACACAAGAAACCATTTGATGATGGATTGGTTGTGAAGGAAGCATTTATTGAAGCGGGTGAGACCTTATTTGGAGATTTTAAAAATAAAACAGAGATTATGTCTGCTATTAGAGAACTTCAGTTATCTCGTCCGACTGTCACAAGGCGTGTTGAAGTCATGAGTCAGGACATGGCAGATAAACTAAAACATGATCTCATGGAATGTACATACTTTTCTTTACAATTCGACGAATCCACTGATATGACAGACACTGCCCAGCTGTGTATTTTTATTCGAATGATATTCAATGACATGTCGGCTAAGGAAGAGTTTTTGACAATGATTCCTCTGAAAGGAAAGACCCGTGGCGGTGCTGAAAAGAGTGGTGCAGGTGCAGAGAATGTTGAACCTTCACTATGGTACTTTGAAGAAATGAGGTTTCTTCAATCTCAAAAAACACCAACCGTGTCAATCAGCACGATGAACATAGCTGAGGACACTGGATCAACGACTCTGGACATGGATAGTGGCAATGCAATTGAAACCGGCGAAGGCGCAGTAAGTAGTTTATTATATTCACAAGATACACAGATACGTACATACATACATACATATTACAGCAATTATTATACGAGTATAGATAGATTATAACTATATTTTCATCATATGATTTTTTTTTATTTATTTCTATTTCGTTAACTAATTATTTCATGTTCATCATTTACGCTAAATCATTTTTACTACAATTACAACATAATTATAGTTACACAACTTTTTCACTTTACATTTTCACTATTTCATTTCACTTTTCTATAATATATATAAAATGCAACGTCTCTCTGTCTGTCTGTCTGTCTGTCCGTTAGTGTGCTTATCACTGGAGAACCACTTATCCGATTGACGTACTTTTTTTTTAAAAACATACATATATTCTCTGGCCAGGTTATAGGCTATATTTTATTACGATAGGTAGCATAAGGAATGAGCAGTGACGTAAAAATAGTGAATGAAGTCGGAAAAAAGTTTGCCGCTAATGCGTTCCATTGCAAGCACAGGCTAAACCATTAAATATGGAACAATATTATGTAGCAGAGAATATCTATAATCTATAATCTACAGTCCCTGGTCAAATTATTAGACGCACTGCAAGATTTCATGTAAAATATTAATTACCGAGTGATATTGTACCGTTTTGTTATTTTAAATTGATTTGTTTTTTATTTTTATATTATCCAATCAATTACCTATTTATTTGACATAAATAAAACAACATTAATTTAGAAAAGCATAAGTTTATTAAGTTTTAAAGAAAAGTGAAATTAATGTTAGTAAAAGTCAAACGCCGCCGGCGTTTTCTTCAATTTTGTAACAAACTACAAGCTACCAATATATAAACTAGTGAGCATCAGCAATGACTGGAAACGAAAACGGTTTTGTGGCATTGTGTCGAGCTAATGATGATTTCCCTTCATTTTTCTCCTTCCATTGCATTATACATCAACAAGTTTTGTATTCAAAAGTTCTAAACATGGAGGAGATTATGGGCGTTGCAATAAAAATTGTGAATTCTATCCGTGCACGTAGCTTGCAACGACGGCTCTTTAAATTGCAGTTGGAAGATAGTGAGTCAGCTGAACACACTGATTTAGTTCTTCACACGGACGTCAGGTGGTTGAGTCGCGGAAAATTCCTAGAAAGGTTTCAAGAATTATTGCCCGAAATAACAGCTTTTCTGGACGAAAGAGGTTATGACACTCAGATGCTGAAAAACGGAAAATGGCTGACTGATTTGGCATTTTTGACAGACATCACAATGCATTTAAACACCATTAATTTGGAGCTTCAAGGTAAAGGAAAAACTATTATTGAGATGATTAGCGCAATAAACGCATTCAAAAGTAAATTGCAACTTATGATAGATCAACTGAAAAGAAAGGATCGGAAAAATTTTCCGTCTTTGAAAGCAAGGATTCCTCAGTTGAATTATGATATTTATGAGGCAGAATTATCAAATATTTTGGGCCAATTTGAAATACGTTTTTATGATCTCAGTAAATTGGCAAATATCGCATCATTTATGAGTTATCCTTTTTCGTGTAAAAACATTGAGGAATTAGCTACTGAAATAGCAAGTCAGTTTAACATGGACTCATGTTCTGTTGAAAATGAGTTAGTGCAGATTATATCAGATATACATCTCAAAGCCACAGCATCTGATACAAAATTCTGGTGTTTTATATCTGAAGATAAATATCCGAAACTAAGGCAAATCGCCCTTCAACTGACGGCAATGTTTGGGTCAACTTACTTGTGCGAGTCTGCATTTTCTGAAATGAAGATAATTAAGTCAAAATATCGCAATCGAGTAACTGACGAACATATGTCATCATGCTTGCGATTAGCACTCGGTAATTACGTACCATCTTATGAAAAGTATGCTGAGGATATGCAGTGCCACGCTTCAACATCCAAAGTCATTCTTTAGTTAAGTTTAGAAACTAGAACTCGTTTGTTTTATAAGAACCAATAAACTCGCAATTTTGAATAATTATGAGTTTTTTCATTGACATTTTAGAGCAGACCTACACTTACCTTGACTAAAAAAATGCATATTGTGCGGAAAACTAATATCTATGCCACGATACACCTTACCTAGACGACAATCCTGCATCACACTTACTTGCAGCCTCTCAGAGTCGATCGATCGTAGTGTAACAATATTGAGGTAGATCGCCAGCAGTTCAAGTTTGAGCACACCTGGTTTAGAGCAAGTAGAAATTATTCAGATAGGAAACGAACAAACATATACGTCTTTTGGTACAAGTATAAATAAAGAATGTGACCACTCACTAAATATCAGATGCCGGATAGAAAAGTTTAAAATCGCATTAATGAAAATGTCCATTGTTAACGAAATTCAGATTACTGCTATGCCATGGTTAACGAAATTGTTTCCGGTTTGCCTGTATGGAATTGAGTCTTGGATCTGACAGAACCTTGTCATTACAGGCCTGAAGCCTATAAACTGATATTATACCGACGTATTTTAAGAACTTCCTGAACAGATTACTTTACTAATCAGACAGTCTAAGTAAGTAAAGAAAAAGGGATACTCATTACAACAATAATACGCAAACTGAAGTTTCTAAGCAGAATCATCAGAAATAGTAATCGGTTCGGGTTATTGCAACTAGTTCTTCAAGGGTATGTAGACGGATAAAGAGTACCCAGAAGAGGGATATCGTAGCTCAAGAATTTATGTACATGATTTAATACGATTGTGTGCCTTTTCGAGCTTCAGTGGATTAGGTCTTCATGACCATAATGATCGCCAACATCTGGAACGGATAGGCACTACAAGAAGATTAACTTAAATTTAATTAAAATTAAATGAACAGGATACTCCCACATTCGCAATTTTCTCTTACGCTTTGATACCTGTATTGTGAACTAACTATCCATGCTAATAGAAGGAGACAAAATAAAGGCAATATACGCTAATACAGATAATTTTAAATTCATAATTCTTATTTATTCAAATAAACTGATCTTTGAATAAATTCATCCAGGATGAACTTTTCGTAAATTTGAGTGAGATCTTGATACCTTTCAGCAAGTCATCATTGTTAAGTTTTCATATTTATAGTAGCTGCATAAATTAATTTGATAGTTTTTGTGTTACCATAAGCCTTATTTATTTACAAATAAAATACAACTCGATCAAAAGAAATATTCTCCATTATTCTCCGTACATTTTGTCAATTTTTCAGGTAGCTGGCGTAGTCCTTTTCTAAAAAAAAGATAATTGTTTCAAGTTAGTGAACTCAACTTACTTTTTTAACTCTCTGCAATGAATCGAAGTGGGAATTGGCGTGATGATGTTGCAGCAACCGAAATAAACAGTAAATATATAGAATCATATCCGAAGAATACGTCGTGTGAAAGACCCCTTCCCATCCCATTTATTTGTGCTCTATGTAGCCTTTCATTGTCCATAACCTCCACGATACGAAAGAACATAGTCGTCTCAATGAAATTGTTGGTACCAACATTTGCAAGTTTTGTACATAATACAGAGTAAGTAAGAGTTAAACAAATTATTTGCCCAACTTCAGACCTATTTTTTTGTATTCCAAACTGTATTTTGAGGCTATATGAGTTTCAATGTCGCATGGAGTGATTTTGCTTTTTTCAGATTGTTACTTCCACATGTGAAAGTGGCCGGAAATAGTTTAAACTTAAAATGGAATTTTATGATACTACAAAGTTATCGAATTAATTTGTATTCATTAATATTGTATTTAACTCCGCTTGTAGCTATTAATAATAACTATAAGAACACTAAATTAGTATTGTAAATTATTAAAGATATTGTCCATTGATAAACAACAAGCTCCATCGATGTCGGCCATCGCGTCTTAATTTTAAGAATAACAACTATAATAATAATACTATAATTATCTGACGTCAGACAATGTTACAACTCGATTCTTAAGGAAATTATAGTAGCAAAAGTAAAACAAAAAAAGAAAATATAACAGGAGTTTAGGAATTATGTTATGACATTTGCAATAAAACCTACATAGGACAGTCAGATCTTTTTATAGAAGAATAAAGGAACATAAACAAAGTTATAGAATGAAAAATTATAACATAGCTCACTACGCTAAACATTTAACAGATGAAAATCATACTTTCAATGAAGATTTCAGAAGTTTGCATAATGAAAAGAAAGGTAAATTACTGAATTGTTTATAGCGGGTAGAAATTAACCAGAAAAAAATGTTACAACTCGATTCTTAAGGAAATTATAGTAGTAATTGTTTTTGTATTTTATTAAAAGTCATAATACATGTATGCAATTTTAAAAACAAGACGATATTTATTTTGTTTCCACTTAAAATAGTTTTTCTGATAAAAAAATTTATATAAAAAGATCAGATCTGCTAAATTCTTAAAAGATTAATAGTCTTCCAAGTGTGAGGTTAAATTTGAAATTCATATAATGTTTTTAAAGATATTTTTAGTTGTTGTGGCTGGTTTATACTTCGCAATTGCTGATGAAACTTATGTAAGTATTGTACTCTAAGTAGCAGAGGATTAATACTAGATCTTCGTGAATAATCTTCTTTTTCTCTTTGTTTACAGGATAAAGTAAACATAACGTTTGCATATAAAGCAAGAAACTCTCATTGTTTACAACTCCTTGATGAGCGGTTTTACTCAGGATATATAACACTTTCCGACTACATAGATTTCGAGTTGCTTCCCGTTGTCACTGTAAGCATACTATTTATTAATAACTAGCTATTACTTGGTGCTTCACATGCGCGAATTACAGGATTTGCATCATTGCAATAATAAAAGACAAAAGAAATTAAACATCCATTCCAGACTATTTAAAGCCGTCCAAATTTGAGGGAAACAAAAGTGAAAGGTAAAGGGAATGGTAAACTTTGTGCAACAAGACAGGTAGCGTAGCCATGAAGTAGAACACTGTATTAAAACAGTCTGTAGAATTCAGCACGTGATATGGGATTTTTAATTTCCGTGCAGTAGTGGCCATTTCAATTCCTTATCGGTTCATTCGTCTATGCCACTGCTAACCCAAGCTGTTGAAATTGAATTATGTCTAGCTATACACGATCTATCAATAATATCAAGCTTTATATACTTCTTTAGATGAAGTGCTACAAGATTTTTTTTTAATTTGGAAATCACAATGTAACTTTATTTTCCAGCATTGTTAAAATAAAAATAGCGTACATTTAGCAAGCCTGTAACCGTTAAATATGAAGCTACATTTTTCGCCATCTGTAACATCTGTACATCACTCTAGTAACTGATAAACTTCAAAGAGAGAATCATTTTATTTATTGGGATATTTCCTTGGTTTGTGGACCAATTTTAATTAAATATAGTTTAAAACCTAGCCAGATAATGTACCTATACAAGAAATAAAACTGCGCCTACACTTAAAACTGTTCTATGTAACAACTTTTTCGTATAGACGATCTCATCCTTTTCGAATGAATTATCCAGCACAACGTGTTTTATCAAGTACTACGATTAAAGAAAAATGTGAATCGCTTCTTCGCAAGTGCAGCACCGTAGCTATGGAAAGATTTCTTTCAGCATGTGCCATAATCGTAATAAAGACGTAAATAAATATTGATTGAATTTCTTACTTATAGGTATCTGGCGATAGCATTTCATGCGCGAATGGAGAAAATGAATGTTTTATTAGCAGAGCTCAAGCGTGCGTGTTCCAAAGAGCTGGTGTTACTCAAAAACTTCGAACTGAATATTTTTACTGCACTGAAGCAAAGGCTATTCAAGGCGATACGGTTGAGGACTCTGACATTGAACTAGTAAGTTAAATCACTAACAAATTAATTAGATTGTAGCCATGTACAGTACGGTAAGCAAATGTGAGATCAATAGTTTATTTTTCCTTATATCAGAAATTTTTTGTATTTTAATTTTTTATAGGAGTTGTTTCTGTAATAAAGATACGGTAAATGGCGAAACATAGAAATACGTAAAATAAAATAGTTTCGAAAATTAGTATCCATGATAAAAATTTGAATATTTCTGTAATTGCACAATATAAAACACTGTTTATTGTTTTAATTTTGAAGAAATTCAACAGAGATGTATTTTTTGTGCGTGTATTCGAAACATTATAATACTTTTGAACTATTTCTCAATTCGAAAAATAGTATTTTCCATACTAACGTGAAAAACCCAATTTTTCGTTTTTAATTTTAAATTCGATCAGGAAGCCAAGAGTGATTTTAAATATTTCATGTCTGACAATTGTTTAATTTTTACCCAAAATACTAAAACACTTATTTACAGTATGAAGAAGGTAATTTTTTGCAAACAGCTAAAATAATATGATATCACAAGTGACATTTTATAATCCTGTCATTGTCATACATATATGTTTATTTATTATTTCCTAAATTAATTTGTATGGATGAAACCACAATGTTGTAAGCAACATGTTCCGAAAGTGGCGGCGGGTGGGAATTAAGGCGAATCTCTCGAACTTCCCATAACTGCTGAATAAAAAAATCGATTTTTTTTTTAATTTTTCAATTTTGGGCCATTTAAGGTTTTTTTTTTAAATTCAAATTGGTGGATCCGTTATGGCTTTAGTTTTGAGGCGAATATAACAGAGAATAAATTTTTACTTTTTGGGTCCTTATTGGAACTGAAATAAAAAATTTCGACTACTCATAAATACAAACTTACTATCGTTTTTTTTATGTGAATTTTTTTTGTAGTTAGCTTATTCGACCTAAAATATACAATAAAAATTTTAGTGCAAATTCTCAATAATTTTGCAAGTTTCTCAATTCGTTATCTTCTTCCATGTTTTTTTCATCCATTGTTGAAGAGGACAAAATGATTTCTTATATTAATTAGTTGAAAATCAGAACAGTTTATCAGAATAGTTTTCACAACGGGTAATTGTCAGAATATGTTACTACAACTTTTATCCCGAAGGTCTATCGACGATTGGATAAGGGAGAATTTGTAGTGGGGATATTTATCGACTTAATACGTTCCTTTGCCACTTTAAACATAACCTCTATGGTTTATAAAATGATCTCGAATAATAAGAGGTACTACGAGTGGTTGGATTAAGTCTAAAATAATTCTCTTAATTTCATTTTTAATCATACAAACTTACAGTTGTTTTTTTTAATTGGTCAATCTAATATTTGTCAATATTATGTATATACTATATTACTTGCTGCAAAACCTTAGTAAAATTAAGAATCTTGATTTTAGTAATCATATATGACGAATATGTTCTCGAATTCTTGTATCTTGTGTATATAATGAGTAAAAGATTTTTTAAACTAAGCAAAGAAAAATATATGAATAATAATTATGTTATTGTTTTTGTTTGCGAACACTTAGTTTGTTATCACATTTTGTTTTTTTTTATTTTAGTGTGTAAATACCATTCTTAAAAATGTTGTTTCTTACGAAACAGTTAAGACATGTATGGATGGTACAGAGTCAGTCAATTTGTTAACGGAATATCGCGCAACAGTAAATAAATATGGAGTTACATATATCCCATGGATTGGTTTATTTGGAAAACATGATCTAAACAAAGAACACGAACTTGAAGATGATTTTGTAGGCTTTATTTGTAATTTGCTTTCAAACCCACCAGATGCTTGCAATAAATAGGCAAATATTGTTTTATAAATACAAATGAAATATAATAATAATTAATACAGTTTATTTTTGAAGTTATTGAATTCTTTAAAAGAGCCGAAACCCTTATTAAGCATTCATTTAAGGGGCTTGAGTGGATTGTTTGAAGCCCATTTGAATAACTTAAATTTACTGCATGGTTATTTTAAGAATTCCTTTTCAATTGCATTAAACAATTTTTTTTTTTAAATCCACGGCAGAAGGGTCCAGAGATTCCACTTGCTTTTACAGATCAGTTATTCTCTAGGTAGGTCAATTTTATCGATATATTCCAATTTGTTATAATATATGTAAGTATAATATAATGTAAGATGGAAGATAATTATAAATTATCTTCCATCTTACATCTATAAAGTTCTTTGAAGTGTTGAATAAAAGATTTAAAAACAGTTAAAAACATTTTACGGTGACAAAATCACGTTTTCCTTTATATATATTCATCAGCAAAATTTGATAAAATCTTCTTTACTGGCGCGTTACTTATTCTTTTTTACCGCCTTATGGTTGTGTTTATTGATCTTTTTCCAACGAAGTATATATATATATATATATATATATATATATATATATATATATATATATATATATATATATATATATATATATATATATATATAGTGTTTTATTCTTGGACCAGTTGTTTACAATTTATTTTCTTAGTTTTTTCTTATGTCTAGGTTCGCATGTTTAATTAAATGGATATGTTGACGTTTTGTCCTTGTTTCAGAGCATTTTCAAAATTTTATTATACAGTGCGTGCCAAGGAGTGTTATGCAAATGGAGAAAAAGTTTATCTTACTTATTACAGAAAAATTAATTCTTGATAAAAAGTTCTGCATCACATGGAAATTCATAAATCAAGTATCAAAAGTTTAAAATATTTGATGGTATACAGGAAAAATAAAAAATAATGATTTATAATGAAGAGTAAAGTGTGTTTAACTTTAAATACAAAGCAAAATATTAATTGAAAATGTTAATAGGAACTAAATTTATTGATAGTTGTTAGGTATTTCCAAAGATATGTTAATTTGATTGATACCGAGTTGCGGTAAGGGTCGGTGAAAGGCAATAAAAAGTTCCGAGTTGCGGTACAGACCTTTTTTGAACCCAAAATTGACGGCCTAGTTGCGGTCAGTCACAGGCAGGTATAGAGCTATCAGCATGCAAGTTATGTGTGAAAATTAAAGCAAAAGACATATTTCAGTAATTACTATATTTGTAAGATATGCATTTGACAAACGTTACAGCATCAATTTCTTTATGTACATGTTGAATTATCTTATTTCCCAAAAATGCTGAATTATACCTATTAGTCGAACACTTTCGTGCACTGATTTGTACAGCGTTGATTTTCGCGTATGTTTCAGTCTGGAAACCCTTGATGACCTCTGAAAATTCATGAAAATTCGGATGAGGTGAACGACTATCCCTTGCAAATTTTAAATGAGAAGCCTCAATCCTGTTATTAGTTCTCCAAACGCTGGCGTCGAGCGATGCCCAAAGGGTTGTAGGGGAAGGGGCACTATCATCGATGTAGTTTTCAACTATGTAGTTAGCAAACAATGTTACTTGTGGGTAGACTGGCTGATTTTCTAATAATTTGAAGAAAACATCTTCCACTTGATCGGCAGGGAGAAAAGTTAGCCCGGACATGTGGTGAAGCCATTTTTCAATAGGAGAATATTTATCTTTGTATTCTCTAGTTAATCCTAGATTCTGAATTTTTCTTCACCACGATTGTCCTAAATGGAATCTGCATCCCACAAGCGTTGTCAATGGAAATTCGGTTGAAACCGCACCGTGAATAGCGCGTTAAAAATCTGACACGACCTTTGTAGGCGAGAAGACACAGCCTAATTGTGGGCATTTGGACTTTACCGCAGAGAATACCAAAGAATACGAAGTTTCCTTCTTGTCGTGCATTAGGCTGAACACCAAGGGAATATAGCGACCATTGATATAACCAGAATAGTAAACATTAGTAGAAAAAGCCGCGCACAGAAATTATAAATTACTTTTACAAGAAAATATCACACCATCATTAAACATCAGGAAATCTTCATGCTTGGCGGTTTCGACCGAGATTGAACTGAGATATTCATGAACTTCCTCTCGGAACTTTGGCAGCTTTGGATAGCACTGCAGCTGGCTCGACTCAAATTCTTACCTATTCTTGTCATATCGGAGTCGGTGAAAGTGTTCAGCACATTCGGATCTGCAGCCACCTCCCGCCGAATCATCTTTCTTGGTCTTTCGTTGTAAAGTTCCTCGTTAGCTCTCTTCTTCACTCCGTTGTAAATTGTTTAGCCATTCAGTCCTTGTTCGTTATCGTGTTGATGATTGCTAGTTTGTCGTGAAAATATGTCGTCTGGTCCAATGGTATAAATTTTGGCAGTGCAGTTCTAGTTTCTGTAGACCCAGCACATCTCTTCTGTCGATTTTAAACGATGATATTGTCAAAATTTGTAAGTTTCCAATAGGATCAAAATTTTGCCTTTGTCGCTCAACATCCTATGTTGACTTGAAAAAGTTTAAACGTAAACTAGTAAATTTTATCTAGTTTAAATTAACCCTAACTTATTATGTAAGTTGGGAATGTGGAATCTTTGGCATAATGATACTACTCAGTATATATCACCACTACACCAAACACTTTATTTTTGCACTCGACGCACGTTTCGCTAACCATGTTAGCTTCATCAGGAGCGATGATTGCTCGCTCCTGATGAAGCTAACATGGTTAGCGAAACGCGCGTCGAGTGCAAAAATAAAGTGTTTGGTGTAGTGGTGATATATACTGAGTACTAAGTTATTATAATAATATTTAAGAATTAATAATATTTGATAATTTAACCCTATCTATCTGCCGATTTGTCTATTACCCAGACTCGGATGAAAGACAGGTCAAAATATTTACAACCTTCTAAAGGCCATTAGGTGGACCGCAACTCGGTATCTGGGCGCAGGTAATTTCCACACCACTAATCCGTTTATGACCTAGACATATTTAAGGGATTGTAATTGCAGAAGTACATTCCACACCGAGTACTTTCAGGTAGAGGATGAGGGTTGATAAATGGGTGGTGGTACGTACCGGCCTGTTCAATTAAATCCCTATTAAAGCCTTCTACATATCAGTTTAGTACATATTATTAATTTGTGATTATTACTTGGTTGTGCCTATATAAAGTGTTGCTAATATAGAAGCAAAGTTAATAAATTACTACACTTACATTCGACAAAAGGTGCTAAAATGTGGAGAAACATTTTGGAGATGTTCAAAAAAAGATTGCAAATCAAAAGTCTTCACCGTTGGGCCTGAGAATTTAGTTACCAGAAGTGAAGGACTCCATACACACGAAGCCGACACCAAGAAGCTGAATCGGCAAATAATTAGTAATTCCTGCAAAAGAAAAACCGGAGAGCATATGAGTGAAAGGCCATCTAAAATTATCTTGACAAGAACTACAAAACACGCTGCCTGAAACAGTAACAGAAAAAGATGTCGAATATATTAGAAAAAATATTTATAACCATAGACGAAAATGTTTACCAGGACGTAATCCAAGAAGTGCTGAGGAGGTGCATAGTGTTTTAGAGACCTTTGAAATCAAAACTAGCATGGGTGAGAATTTTCTATATATCAATGAACTCAAAAGTGGCATTATTGTTTTTTCTTGCACTATAAATGTCAATATGTTGTGTAAAATATCCAATATATATATATGTACGGCACCTTTTCATACTGCACTAAATATTTTACACAGTTATTTACAGTGCATAGTTTTGCAAACGGTCATTACATTCCATTATTATTTTGCTTATTGCGTGATAAGAGAGCAGAAACATACAAAAACCTCTTCACATTATTAAAATGTAAGATTTATTCAACAGATACACTGTATTTCAATCCAGAGAAAATTACTATTGACTTCGAAAAATCTATTCATAAGGCAGTATCTGAAGTTTGGCCAAATGCTAAAGTGTTAAGATGTAGATTTCATTTACACCAATCTTGGCTTCGCAAGATACAGAATCTAGGTCTAGCTAAAGAATATTGCGACAAAAATTCTGAAATTGGTCGTTGGTTAAAGTATTGTTTCGGCTTGTCCTATTTAGCACCCGAAGAATTAGGTGAGTTTGCATACGATTTATATTCTATAAATAACCTGAGGATGAACGTTTAAATAAATTTTGTGATTACCTACTAAACACGTATATAGAGGAAGGAGCCGATTTTCAAGTTGAAATATGGGCAGAATCGAGTCCATCTTTAACTCGAACGACTAAATGTTGTGAGTCCTTCCATTCCCATCTAAATAATTCTTTTTATTCTACACATCCATCTCTGTATACTTTTATCGATAGGCTGAAAGAATTTCAGGTTAACGTATATATAAAAATACAGTATCGACGGGTCTAAAATAAGTAATAATCATAATAATCAAAAATTAAAACATTTAAAAAATCTTTATGAACAAAGACAATTAGGAAATATTAATCGTTTCTATTTTTTAAAATGTATCTCCTATTTTTCTCAACCTGTTTCGTAAATATATATAAATAGATATGTATAGGTTTCTAGCATTATCTAGTATATGTAAGGAAATTTGTCCAATTGTATTTTATGTATTTAGCAAAAACTTCATGTTTTATCAATATTATTCTACTATGAAATAAAAACATTTTTGCAAATATTTAAAATTTGCAATAAAAACTGATTTAAAAGAAATCCGTCCAATTTTATTTAGATGAATAAAGCATAATTATATTTGCTTGGTGTGGAAATTACTTGTAAGATTTAAGCGCCCTTATAATGTTAGTGTGGAATTTACCTGTTGTATTAAGGGCACAGGTAGTCTTGGTGTGAAATTTACTAACGCCGCGGTATCTTCGGTTTATTTATTTTCAGCCTAAATTTGTAGTGATTTCGTTTTCTTTTATTCAATAAATAATCCAACAATTACTGACGTGTTTACTGATTTTTTTTTTTGAATTTTTAACTAGGAAGGCCACAAACCTAAACGTGAGCATAATTTTTCCACATCCACACTTCATTCAGGTTTAGGAGAGGTCCAAAAGAATAGTCTTTAAAATTTGGAGCATGCTTAAAGGCGAACAGGCTAACAACAATAATAAATTTAAAGAGCAACGGACAACAACAGTAAGAATGTAAAAACCAACTGGCCAAGGGCATAAAGGATTACCCACAAATTGATAAATTTGTAATCGATATATAAAAACATCCCACTATCTCAGAAACTGTTGCTCCGAGCTACATTTACCAAGAGAGCTTTTTTAGACAGAGGAAGGCGGAAAATACGAATATTTAATTAAAAATATCATACAGAGTAGTATAAAGAAGTTATGACAATTTAAAAGTATACACAGTGCAATCAGTGGCGCCCTCCACAATTTACAACAAAACTGAGAGCTGATTTAGATTTTTCGTCTCAGAAAACCTCTTAGCACTGAATCTTATACAAATTGTACAATTATTAAGGAAGCTACTTAAGAAAAACTAAAATAAAAGTATAACATTGACAAATTACGAATTTTGGACTAGGGTAAATTGGGTTAAATAGTCATATTTTCATCCCAGAAATTCACAGTAACTCTATGAACACGGAAAATGGGACACCCTGTATATAATTTATTAAAAATCAAATTTAAAAAATGTTTAACTGTTAGTTATATAGTAAACTAGCCGTGCCCGCGGCTCCGCTCGCGTTGACTTGATTCACTACTATCGTCACTGCTTATTCCTTATGTTACCTAACGTAGTAAAATATCTGCCAATATTTCCCCTTATCTCCCATTATTTCTCCTTATCTCCAATTATCTCTACATAATTTCCATTATCTAGGCTTATCTCTGCTCATCTCCCATTATTTTTCTTTATCTCCCATTATTTCTCCTTATCTCCCATTATCTCACCATAACTCCCATTATCTACGCTTATCTCCCATTATTTCTCCTTATCTCCCATTATTTATATTTATCTACCATTATCTCCCGTTATCTAGGCTTATATCGAATTATATAGAATATAGGTATAAATTTATAAAAAACACGTAAATCGGATAAGTGGTTCTCAAGTGATAAGCGCACTAACGAACAGACAGAGAGACGTTGCATTTTATATATATTATATTCTTTGCAACATGATATTGTTCCATATTTAATGGTTTAGGCAGTGTATTGCAAGAGAACGCGCTAACGGTAACCTTTTTTCCGACTTGATTCACTATTATCGTCACTGGTTATTCTTTATGTTACCTAACGCAATAAAATATATCTTATAACCTGGCCAGAGAACATATGTATGTTTAAAAAAAGCACGTAAATCGGATAAGTGGTTCTCCAGTGATAAGCGCACTAATGGACAGACGGACAGGCAGGCAGAGAGACAGGCAGACAGACAGACAGAGAGACATTGCATTTTATATATATTATAGATAGAAGATTATAGATAACCTGGCCAGAGAATAAATGTATGAATTAAAAAAAAAACACGTAAATCGGATAAGTGGTTCTCGAGTGATAAGCGCACTAACGGAGAGACAGAGAGACGTTGCATTTTATATATATTATATTATTTGCTACATGATATTGTTCCATATTTAATACTTTAGGCAGTGTATTGCAAGAGAACGCGCTAGCGACTTAATTCACTATTATCGTCACTGCTTTTTTTTCTTATTCCTTATGCCACCTAACGCAATAAAATATATCCTATAACCTGGACAAAGAACATATGTATGTTTAAAAAAAAAGCACGTAAATCGGACAAGTGGTTCTCGAAGGATAAGCGCACTAACGGACAGACAGACAGACAGAGAGACGTTGCATTTTATATATATTATAGATATAGATTATTATATTATTATTATATAACCTGGCCAAAGAATATATGTATGAATTTAAAAAAAGATACGTAAATCGGATAAGTGGTTCTCGCGTGATAAACGCACTAATGGACAGAGAGAGAGACATTACATTTTATATATATTATAGAGATATTCTCTGCTACGTAATATTGTTCCATCTTTAATGTTTTAGGCTGTGTATTGCAAGGGAATACGCTAGCGGCCAACTTGTTTCCGACTTCATTCACTATTATCGTCACTGCTCATTCTTTATGCTACCTATCGTAATAAAATATAGCTTATAACCTGGCCAGAGAACATATGTATGTTTAAAAAAAAAAGTACGTAAATCGGATAAGTGGTTCTCCAGTGATAAGCTCACTAACGGACAGACAGACAGAGAGACGTTGCATTTTATATATATTATAGAATAGATATAATAATTTTATTTTTTCTCTGTTAACTAAAAATTCATTGGTTAGACTTTTAATGGTATTGACAATCAACGAATCTTTTCAATTTTAAAGATTGGAAATATGCCCGTGACCGATTAGTTGGTACTCGATGCAGTTAGCCAATTTTGGGGGCAAGTTGAATTTAAAAGTCTTACAGGTAAATGGAAAATCTGACAAATAAGCAATAATTTAAAGGTCACTTGTCTAATTGGTAATAAATAAAATAAATTTGGTTTGTATTTTTACATCAATATATTCGCAGGTATTATTACAAATTTTTAGTATCAATTAAGAAATTTATACTTTACAAACAACTATTCTCTTTACACTTACAGCTATAATCAAACGAAATTTGTAATATTAACATTGAATTTCGTTCATCTTTTTCATACCATCATCTAATAAACGATCAATTACACAGCTACACAAGAAAGAAGTTCATTACCACATACATGGATCTAGTGTATTTTTCGAAGCTGAATTCGAATCCGTAACTAACTCAAACTGTATCACTACCACAATCAGACGTTGATGCATAAATAAAGCATTAATTTAAATCTGACTCTCTCTTATACGTGGCTGGAAAAAGCTTGTTGAATCCTGTCTGCGATGCCGGTGCGGGCGCATCTCACAATTTGCGTATAGAAATACCCAGAACACAGGAATAGACAGGCTTCTGGTGGAAGCCTGTCTATTCCTGTTGTATTTGATTTTACTACTTATTTATTTTCTAGATTCAAGTAATCGCGATTTATTTTTGTGCGCTCTAGTAGTTCAGGCGGTTTTGCCTTCCCTAAATTTTGCCGCCGTAAACAGGTGCCTACCTTGCCTACAGTCTGGAGCTTGCCCTGCTCCTAGGGATGATTTTCGACCTTATTAGGAAGATGATCTAGTTGTCTTAAATATTTGGCACAATGAGATAAAAGTACTGGATCCTTTCTGTATTTCAGTAACCTCTATGTGCATCATTAGAGCATAGGAGTAGTTCCTACCACCCTGTAAGGGTAGTTTGTAGTCGTATGTTGGTGGTTCAAGCTACTTTACTCCATATTTGTTCACCCTAACTAAAACTACAAAAGTCTGAACTTTTTTCGCCGTTATTGAAACTTATGAGATACATCCGTAGGTGGTCGTGGTTTTTATACCTATAGGGGTGAATCTCAACCCTTTAAGAGTAATGTCTGATTGCCACACCAGATTCAGATAGTTAGTCCTAAGAGCTACCTTTGTCCTTTGTATATGATATTTAAACTCACGTGCGTCATTTGAGTTTTAGAGGTACTTTTCACCCTCTATAAGGGTGGATTTTGGTTTAAGTAATAGAAATAGCTTGCTGTGGTTTAAATGCATATTCTTTTCCCTAGACTACAAAATATCTACCATTTTTCACACGTCATTAAAAGTCATTACATTATTACTATAGTTTTAGTCTATTTCAAGGGATGTTTTTGGCCAAAAAAAAAATTACATGATAAATCTTTTTTGTAACTACGGATTTGAATTCAGCCCCGAGAAATACACTAGATCCATGTATTTTGGTTCGTGGTAATGAATTTTTTTTTGTTTGGCTGTTATTAATAAAAGTTTTACGGTTCGGTATTTTATCAAAATAAGTGACACATGATTTAGTCATTTCCTTCTGTTGTTATTGCTTATTACAAAGAGAGGCCAGTCTGTAAAGTATTGTGTGACAAATATTCTAATTCAGTCAATATGAAGCTGCTTCTTGCAGTATTATTTGTATACGCAAATGTAAGTTTTCCATATTATTTTACTAACAACATTATTCATTCTAAAATTAATCAGATATTAGTTCTATTATCCATGTCATATTGGCAGAATAAAAAGGGTTGAGCAATAAACTTTGAAATTAAGACCATCTATAATATATATAAAATGAAACGTCTTTCTGTCTGTCTGTCCGTTAGTGCACTTATCTCTCGAGAACCACTTATCCGATTTACCTTTTTTTTTTAACACATACATATGCGCGCTTTCCTGCAATACATTACCTAAACTGTTAAATAGGGAACAGTATCATGTAGCAAGAATTGCGTAAAATAAATAGACCTAAAAAAAATCCGCGGTAGCGTATATCTATCTGCAACAGAGAAATACTAATAAACGTTTTTACCATTTAATTTTTCAATAAATAAATATGTAAAATCAAACTGTTTTTTCCCCATTAACAACTTAATGTTTATCAAAAAAATCTATAATGTATATAAAACGCAACGTGTCTCCCTCTGTCTGTCTGTCTGTTCGTTAGTGCACTTAGCACTCAAAAACCACTTATCCAATTTACGTGTTTTTTTTAGATCTATACGTATGTTCTCTGGCTAAGTTATAGGATAAATTTTATTACGTTAGGTAACATGAAGAATAAGCAGTGACGATAATAGTGAATTAAGTCGGAAAAAAATTTGCTGCAATACGCTGCCTAAACCGTTATATATGGAACAATATCATGCAGCAAACAATATAATCTATATAAAATGCAACATCTCTCTGTTTATCTGTCTGTTCGTTAGTGCGCTTATCACTCGAAAACCACTTATCCGATTTATGTGTTTTTTTTTATTCATTCATACGATTTACGGTTTTTTTTTAAAAGTCTTAACTAAATACGAGGCTGGTTTGAAGAGTCCGTGCAAAGTCCGAGAGATGGCACCACCGGCGCGTATCGAGGTCATATTTAGTTAGTAGCATCTCTTGAATGAACGCACACCAAGTTTCAGCCATATTGGTCTATTTCTTTGTGTTTGGCATTCGTGTGAATCAAGGAAGTCGAGTGATTTTCAAGAAATGGACGAAAAAGAATTTCGTGTGGTGATTAAACATTACTTTATGAAAGGCAAAACGCCTCAGGAGACTAAAGAGAAGCTTGATAAACATTATGGTGACTCTGCACCTTCGATTAGAAGAGTTTATAAGTGGTTTCAAAATTTTCAGACTGCCCATATGGGCACAAGTGACGCTGAACGTTCTGGACGGCCTGTGGAGGTTACGACTACAGAAATCATTGATCAAATCCATGATATGGTGATGGATGACAGAAGAGTTAAGGTGCGTGAAATTGCTAGGGCTGTGGGCATCTCGACTGAATGGGTACATAATATTTTGCATAAACATTTGGACATGAGAAAGCTATCCGCAAGATGGGTGCCGCGATTGCTCACGCTTGACCAAAAACGGAATCGTGTTAAGTGTTGCAAGGATGGTTTGCAGCTGTTCCAGAAGAATCCGGAGGACTTTAAGCGTCGTTTCGTCACTGTGGATGAAACATGGATACATTACTATACTCCTGATACCAAACAACAATCTAAACAATGGGTTACCAAGGGGGAATCTGCACCAAAAAAGGCGAAGACCTTTCCTTCGGCCGGAAAGGTTATGGCGACTGTCTTTTGGGATTCGCAAGGGATAATCCTCATCGACTATCTGGAAAAGGGTAAAACTATTACAGGTGAATATTATTCATCGTTATTGGACCGTTTGAAAACCGAGCTGCAAGAAAAACGCCCGCGATTGGCCCACAAGAAAGTCCTTTTCCATCACGACAACGCACCAGCACACACCTCAGCGTTTGTGGTCGCAAAATTAATGGAAATAGGATTCCAACTCGTTTCACATCCCCCCTATTCTCCAGACTTGGCTCCCTCGGACTACTATTTGTTCCCCAATTTGAAGAAATGGCTGGCGGGACAAAGATTTTATTCAAACGAGGAGGTGATTGCAGACACTATTGGATATTTTGCAGACTTGGACAAATCGTATTATTCGGAAGGGATCAACAAACTAGAACATCGTTGGACGAAGTGTATAAGCCTAAAAGGAGACTATGTCGAAAAATAAAAAAGGTTTACCCCAAACACATAAGTAGTTTTTATTTTTGCACGGACTTTTCAAACCAGCCTCGTATTTATTAAAAAAAATTTCTAATATATATAAAACGCATCGTCTCTTTGCCGATCTGTCTGTCTGTCCGTTAATGCGCTTAGCACTCAATAACCACTTATCTGAATTATGTGTGTTTTTTTTTAATTACATATATTCTCTGGCCAGGTTATAAGATATAGTTTATTATGTTAGGTAACATAGAGTTTAATAAGATAGCCTTTATGTGTTTCATTGATCTTACCCAGGCATTCGATAGGGTACGGTTAACTGATGTCATAACCCTACTACAAAAAAGGGGAATTCACCCGAATATAATAAAATCTATCGAAGAATTGAACATCAACAACCACACATATGTAAGAGTGGCAAATAAATTAAGCAATAAAATACCTATGACAACCGGAATCAGACAAGGAGATAGCCTAAGCCCAATCTTATTTAACATCATAATGGGTGAAATAATAAACGAAGTAAAGAAAACTGGGAAAGGATATCGATTGGGAGTCAAAGAAATAAAAATAATATGCTACGCCGATGATGCAGTAATCATATCGGAAGACGAAGATAACTTACAGAGACTCCTACATAAGTTCCAACAAACAGCAAAAGTGTTTAATATGCAAATATCGGTAAAGAAAACAAAATCCCTTACAATATCTAAAGAACCGAAAAGATGTAAACTCGCGATTTATGGTCAGAGTGTAGAACAAGTGATGTCCTTCAGATATCTAGGGGCAAACATAACAAGTACCAGGAACCTTAAGGAGGAAGTAAAAACTCAAACAACAAAGGCATCATTAATATCAGGATACTTAAGAGATATAATTTGGAGAAACAAATATATGAGCACCATTAGCAAAGTAAGAATATACAAAACATGCGTAAGACCGATCATGACGTACGCGATAGAAACCAGAGCTGAGAACACAATAACAAAACGACTCCTAAGAACAACAGAAATGCGAACACTTAGATCGATAACAGGACATACCTTATTTTACCGGAAGAGATGTGAAGAAATAAGGGAAATGTGTGAAATACAGGATGTAGTGAGATGGGCAAGGAATAGGAGAAGAGAATGGAGAGGCCATCTGGACAGAATGCCAAATGAGCGGTTGGCTAAGGTTGCAAAAGAGAAGCGACCAAACACACCTCGACCACTTGGAAGACCACCAATAAGATGGTATGAGAGCTGGTCTTCATCATCGCAATTGTTTCTGGGAAACCTTTGAAGTGAACACAGGACATGGTCCTAACGTAGGAAGAAGAAGCAGAATACGAAGACTACATAAGGAATAAGCAGTGACGATAATAGTGAATCAAATCCACGCGAGCGGAGCCGCGGACACGGCTAGTAATAAAATATTTTCATGGTGCCCTCTAAGCCTAAAATTTAAAAATGCTTAAAAAATAGTTCCAGAAAAGGGTGTGTAACATGAAATAAACGGAGTGCTTTTTAGAATCTTTTCCCATCCTTCTAACTCTTTACATGGTTGATTCTAAATAATTAAAATTAATGAGAATAGAATACAATTTTCAGATTCCTTGCTCTAAGACACCCGAAAAGAACATATAATACAAGATATACGCAGTAACCTCCTTAACTTCTTTCTTCACTTCTTGAACTCTTCGTATGTTAGACTATAACCACCTAAAAATATTGAGAGAATAATACAATTTTCGGTTTAATCGATTCTTAAAAACCTGATAAGGATATTATAATACGATATATACAGAAATAATGAAAAAAATAACACAATTCTTAAATTGCTTGACTCCAAGAACCCTTAAAGAGATGTACAATATAGACGAAACCCTTGTACCAACTTCCTTCCCCGTCCCTTTTACACTTTTTTATTTTTACCTTAAATATTTGAAAATTTTAAAAAAATAACCTAGTTTTCAGATTTATCTACTCTAATAATCTCGAAAAGGTATTATTACGATATATGACTTTTTATCCCATTCCTTAAACATACAAAAGACCCTAACTTGTTTGACTATAATTAGATGAAAATAAGAGAGAGAATATAATACAATTTTTAAATTCTCCAATTTCAAGAATTCTGAAAAGGATTTATAAAACGACATATATTTAGTTACCCATTCATTTTACAACATTATGCTTAAAACGTATTCAGTCTCTCATTCCGATACTCATAATAATGCAGAAAATGTCAAAATTTATATATATCCTCTCCCCTTTCACCTTCCATCTGTAAAGCTGCTCGAAAACGTATCCTTATTAAATATGTACCCAATTTGAAATCTATATCCTATTTCTTTGTTAAGGAGTTCACGAATGTAATACTTCCCTTTACAAAGGGAAGTAAGAAGTATGCTAAATATCATATGCTAGTAAAAATGAACAAAGGCCATATTTCAGGAGTGATCGACTGTTCTCTCATTTGTCAAACTGTTTTGGGACGTGTTTGGCCGTATCACTGCTCATCAACCAAGCTAGGCTCGACCAATAAGAGAATAAAACTTCCAGTACGTATTGAAGCCTTAGCATAACATCGCAGTAAGATACAAAAAACTGTATCTTCGATTATTAAAAGCCTAAAGGTTAGGCTTTCATCAGCCAGAAATCGAATGTATCTTACAGCTATAAAAATATGCTGTTAAGCTGCTTGCTGCTGGATCAAATTTAAAAGAATAAATACAAAATAGTGGATCGTCTAGTATCAAAGGGTAATTTGGTTGAAAATTTACATGTGCAAAAGATTTGCTTTTAATCAAAAAACACTGCCTTGAAGAGAAGAGAATAATTTCATGAATGGGACGTGTCAGTTTTTATTCAAATTTTATTTATGTACATGGTAAGATATAACGTGTGATAACGACTATGGTAAATTTTCTTTAAGAAAAACCATTTCGATATTATGGATTTTCTATCGTTTACCTTCTCGCCTGAATAGATATTTATATTTTATTATATCCTAAGGATATCGGCGAGGATGTCGTAATATCCGTCAACGTAGTCTAAATGCAGAAACACACATGTTTATATTTCACGACAGCTTTTAGATAATGCGGTGTTGCTGCCACGGGCCTTATTGCGTTTCTACCACAACTACTACCTATGTATATATGATAATCTAACTACAAAAATTTCATTTCTTAGATGCCAATATGTTTTGCTAAATTCGATCTTCAGTTTTCTTGGTATTTCGTAATTTCCTGGTAACTCGTTACCTGAGAGGGGTTTAAATTGTTATTCTTATGATGAAGTATATTATGATAAATAAAGATTTCACATTTATCTGATAAACGAAACAATTAAAAATGATGATGTGTGTTGAAAATTAATCAGCTTAATTATTGAATCTTTAAAATAATTGCATTCAAATTGCGCAACATTGCACATCCCGTGGGCGTGCGAGATAGAATATCACCCCCGGTACATTCTGTTTGTTGTAGAAGGCGACTTAAAAAATAAACGCGATGATAGATCCTACGAGGCATCGCCCGGAGTGACATCCTCGCATCGGCTTAGGCTGCTTGAAATTGCTTAATTTTTCGTAGCTGTGCCGATTTCCCTGGATTTCACTTTTGGAAAAGAATAGCATGATGAAGCTTTCAGAATCAAAAGTTTAAGATGTAAACTAGCCACCCGTTCAGATCTCCGGGTGGGAGCTGATTCGGGAATAATATACGAGGTTTAAACTGGAATATAATATCAGTGCAAAAATACTTGCAATCCAGTAAATCTCATATACTCGCTCTTTGCGAGACTGAGGTCAGTTCCTCGACGAGCACAGTCAACTTTCTCTATCCTTGGTACGACTTCTGTTTTTATGTTAGGCATATCCTTGAAACGTCTGTCTTCTTGTCAGAAACGATCTGTCTTGTCAACAACAAGATACTCAGAAACCCCCAAAACTTTGTTGTTAACATACGTGGTTAAAAATAATGACTCAATAAATCATAAGGTTTATCTACTGCAGAAGTATCAAACTCAATTTTGCAGAGGGCCATATATTAAATTTAGAATGTGTAGGCGGGCCAGATTCAAATAAAAAAAAATGTACTGAATTATAACATTTTATTTATTTAATTATATAGTATATAATATACGGTTGTTAAAAATTATATCAAAGTTATAAAAGAGCGATCGCGGGCCTTATTGATACGTCCGGGGGCCGAACACGGCCCGCGGGCCGTATCTTTGACATCCCTGATCTACTGCTTATATTGACCACTAAGTGACACTCACTTTAGAAGATTTTTCGCTTCTCTTGCAGGCGCTATCGTTTATTTACAGAATAATTATCCAAGTGCCGAAATTGCCATCCTGGGCGACTTTAAGGTCCACAATATCCACTGCAGTCAAAGTCAACAGACGAACAAGGCCGTGAAGCTGAATCATTCTCAATCAATTGTGACTGTACCAACATGGATTCTTGATTCTGATGCGGAGTTCGCCAGTTTTCTTTACCTGCTTTTAACGCAATCAAAGAACTAAAAATAAATTTCTTGCTTGCTGCAACAATTCCAGGTTATTTTGTTCAGTCGCTAAAACCATTAGTTAAAATTTGACTAATTACACTATACCACTAGTTACACGGCAGATAATACTATTGAAACAACACCTGTTAAGGAAGCCAATTTGTCGATTTGTAAAGAAAAATAACACCCTCTATTTTAAATGTGCAATAAAGGATATCCAATATTGTCGTCAGACAGCGACCCATAAAACATTTTTTAATAAAGTTAGATACCAAAAAATTTCTGGCGCTAATTGAATATCTACCATAGTAATTGAAAAACGCACCAGCGTACTAATACCAACTATCTGTGGACATTTTAACCTACATTACAGACAGAGAATACTTCCTTCTTTCAATATTATTAGCGACCATGAATATGACTTTCACAGGGAAAAATTAACAGGAGATCTTCTAACTTCTGTCATCCATGTGTTGTGTAAAGCAATTAGACATTGTGCTCTTAGAGTACGTCTGAAAGATTATATTTATGGCTCTCGTGTTTCCTGAGAAAGCGCTCTTTACTATTGGCAGTTGACGGCTTTCTTTCTAATACCTTCAATGTCAAGACCGGTGTGCCCGAAGGCTCCGTACTTTCTCCCACATTAATTCTCCTTTACAGTAACTCTCCTTTACATTAACAATCGGCTGGAAAGGACTAGGGATCCGATCAACAGCTTCTCAGATGACAACACGCTTATTTCTTAATCCATTTTCAACGCTCGAACATCAGCTGCTCATGCAAATATCCGCAGACAGAAGGAAGTCGTTTACTTTAATCAAGACCTGGAAGAAAATTTATCTTGGGGTGACAATAACCACGTAGAATTTAACTAATTTAATTGAACGCTTTTTTGAAAAGAAGTTAACGTAGCAGGACTCGACATAATCATTCCTGTAGTATCGTCATTTAACTTGCTAGGCATTAACTTGGCTGTAAATACGCCTTGGTATGAGAAATATTTACATTACATAACCATTTATGATTCTGTACGAAGCTTAAATTCGACCAGCAATGGTATCTTGTTCCCAAACAATCGCTTTCTTGGATTCTATCCAAAAGAGAGTTGCTCGCCTAATTGGAGAGCCATAACTCACCGGCAGTCTTGATTCCTTGGAATATCGTAGAACGGTTGGCGACTTAAGTCTATTCTACAAGTATTTTAATGAACAGTGTTCGATTTGTTCCAAAGCGGTGCATGCTAGGAATGCATGTAGCGCTAAATACTTCAAATCTGTATGAAGTTCGGCTTCCGTATCAACTTCCGTACAATCCTTGATGATTTACCCAGGACCAAGGAGATCAACGTGAATCGCTTCGTCAGCTTTTGTAACGCTTTAGGGATTTCCTGGCAGCAGTGTATTATGCTCATAAAAAAATACATTCAAGCATTGTTGGTTTCTTATTGCATATCGGGATCAAAATAGTAACCTAAATCCGCCAGTTGTTCATTGAACTTTGTTAGAGCAGAGGACATAGATTAGAAGTAGCTAGCGAACAAGAGTTAAGTTAGTAACCTAGCTAAGTCTTTAGTAGCAAGTAGTTTATTCAAAATATTTTCTCAACAAAATAGCTTATAGCTGTACATTTTTCGACTTTTATCGGTGTGACCATGAAGCTAATTTGGAAGGTAGTTAGTTACCTAAAAAGCCACATGCTACATATTTTACCGTAAGCAGGATACAGTTCCTAAAATGGCTTAAGTTGTTTAGATTACTGTTTAGTATTTAAGGAGTACCCAGTTTTGATGTGACATGACTTTCTTGCCAATTTTCTTAGAACTGGGCTCACCTATTTTCCTGAAACTTTACTTATCAATAGACAATATCAACACAATATAGGGTATACTAGAATAATTAATTAATGACAAAATACATGTTTACGTTCAAATTTTGGAAAAAATTTTCTTTGTTGTACTATTTATTGTAGCATGATCCTAAACTATACATACTTATGTTGTTATTCATAGAAACAAAATTTCTTCTATTTTATATTTACAGTCATTGCAAAAAAAGACGGACAAGATCAGCGTGTGTCTTTGGCACAGGTCACTAAAAGTGGCTGTCACTGCATGATTCTGGGCTTAAATTTGCATTTTATGTTGCAAGTAATAGAACTAATAAATAAGATATTATGATCAAACTAATGTCAACAGTTTTTTTTTTTGAATACCAGCTCTCTGAAAAATGTAATTTTGGGCCAGGTCAAAGTTGGATACTTACAATCACAACTTAATTTTCTAAATAAAATGAAACGAATTATTTTGTTATTTGTCACTTATTTTTTATTTATCTGCTACTGCAGTTTCGTAGGTTTTCTACATTGTCAAACGTGATACTACAAACTAAGGTGGTTTATTCACGATTTATAACAAATTTCCAGGTACAATTTGGAATTAATTCCAATCATTATTTTATTACAAAGGGTTAAGTGACATAATTCCAAATCAGGTATTTTTTGTTAACAGTAATTTTTTTTTTAATGTGTTTTGTGATTATGGTGTTCTTCCAAATTTTAAGAAATATTTTCAACATATTAATATGTTTATAAAATTCCTTCTTCAAAAAATATATCGAAAATACACTTCTAAAATACGCCAAACGGACACCTCAATTATACAATTACAATCACTACAATGCTTTTCGTCTAAGTAACTTAAAAAAGTGACCTGAATTAATAATCCTATAGTACAGCTAATTATAATCTAGTTGTTTAAAAAAACCCACTAGTTGCATTTGCTTGTACCCTACATTTTTTCAGATTTGGGACACATTATATAATATGTCACTTAATAAAGAGTTAATTCTGGTTAAAACTTGTTAACACTTGGATTTTATCAAGAACTTATTATATTATATCTATATTCTATTGTCTTTATTTGGTATAAAAGTGGCATCGATTTTCAAATCAGTGTCCTCTAAGAATATTCTGATTCAGTTAATATGGAGCTAGTAAAATATTTTCTTATAAGTTTACTACTTGTATTCACAAAGGTGAGTGTTATTATTATTATTTGTCCTTTAATTATTGTAATTTTATTGTTAATGGAGTAAGCAGCTATATACAGTCGCAGGCAGAAAGTGTGCGGCGTATGGGATTTATCGTTAATACTAAATTCAGAAAAATGTGAACTTGTTCTGCATCACTTGAAACCCAAAAAATGAATTTATAAAGCCGATTGCCCTTTGTTTGGGAGGATATTTGAATTTTCCGAAGTTAAAAGTCCGAAAGTTATTCTGTTTGTTAAAATATCGCAAATATTAATTAAGAAAAAGTGTCTGTTAGATCGATTCGACAGAAATCGTATTTTGTCAGTTTTTGGCCAAAAAAGTATGATCGCAAGGAGATTTTTATTTCTTGAGTTTGAAATATATTAGTTAGACTGATAGAATAAATTTAAAATGTATTTGTTGACTCCAAGCTACGTTTTACTTCTTTCACCACTAATAATTAAAAAATGATGATTTTCGCAGGTACGTAACTGTGTGTTGTCGTATATTTTTACCCTATAGCATGCAGTTTGAGGTTTTTGTTTTTTTAAGGACACAATTTTATTCCAAAAAAAAAGAATAGATAGCTATTGTGTTAATATTTACTAAAGGTAACAAGGACATTAACTATATAGCACACAAAACAAATAAATGACAGATACTTCACAAATTAAATAAACAAACAACTCTTAATTTTAAAAAAAATATTTAATTTGCATTTTGACGTGCCACCGCCCACTTCTATGCACCAAATTGTTTGTGAATGTAATTCTTTTAAAACATTTCTTAACATATGGGGAGTAACGTTATTTACGCACTGCTTTATGAATTTTTCAAATGTTCAATATTTCTGAAAGGTTTCTGACCATAAGCTTTGTTTTGGAGGTAGCACCATAAAAAAAAACCAGCGGTGTTAAGTCCGGAGATCTCGCTGGCCAAGGATTACTTACATAAAAAATTGTAAATGGATTCAATGTTTTTTCTAATGATATATAGGTCAGTATAGGGGAATATAAATTTGTATTGTAAGGAAAATCGCGGAAAAAATTTCTCGTTTATTAATAAACTATTAATGTACATATTTTCCTTGATGTTTTGCAATAAATTACGAAACTAGAGTGTCCTTTAAAAAACAAAAATCTCAAACTGCAAATAATACGGTAAAAATATTTGATAATTGTTCTCGCGACAGTTGCGATTGTACGAAAATAAGAGTTTTTTAATTATTGATTTTAAGTAAAACATAACCTGAAATAAAAAAATGCTTAAATTCTTATACCAATCTAACAAATATATTTCAAATGTAAAAAATAAACATTTCCTTGTGAGCATATTCTTATTGGTCAAAAACTGACAAAATACGATTTTTGTCCATATTTTAAAAGACAGAGTTACTTTTCGACTATAAACCATAGAAAATTCAAACGTTCCGCCAAATGACAAATGACAATCGGGACAGAAAAATTATTTTTTGGATCTCACGTGATTTAGATTCCACTTATTAATTTACTTTTCTTTTAAATCTGATTTGCTGCACATTTTCTGTCTGTCACTGTATAATAAAAGTCTCCATTTTTCTGAAATAAAAATAAATGAATATGAAGTGCCGACTAATAACTCAAAATCAGAATTGGTTTATTGGAGTATTTGCAATTTAGAACTTAAATAAAATATTTTTATAGTGCTCAGCGTAGAATAGAACTTAGGAGAGACTACCATTTTACAATACTGAAGAAAAAACGGCACAGAGAAGATGTTTATAGCAAAAAAAAATTGGCTGCATTAATTGCCTATTTATATTTTTCATCCTGTCCAACTCTAGTTGCTACGAATATCTCCCTTGGGCTCTTTTATTTACCGTGTTGTAAAATGGTGATGCCCGTAATTATAAACGCCCGTATTTACACATTTGAAAGTTGGGAGCGAGGTTAGGAGTGTGTGAATGTGAAATTCGAATATACCATTATTTACCATGGTATATTCAAAGTGTTATACCAGAATTTGTCGTGGAAACTAAAAATCATATTATTTTTTCATTAGTTTCGAATAGCATATGATTACAAAGTGACTTGAAAAAGTCATTATATCCAACTTTATCTTTGTTGTGAATGTGACTAAAGAGTCTCCAAAAGTGATCTTTTACTTGTAGAGTACAAAGCTTGGAATGAAATTTAGCTTGATCGCATAAAAGGTTAAATTAACTAAATTAAATAATAAAAGGTATTTAAAAGTTACTAATTAATTTTTTTTCTCTATTTTCTTAAAATGTAAATCCGTCTCTAGATCCGATGACGACACCCTCTTTTTCGGAATTTGCAGTAAAGACAACCCTGACACCGATTTATTAGCATCCTCAGATTATCATAATGTACTACTCCGCTCTCAGAAGTAGCTTTACCTCCAGATAAAGCAGCAACGGTTATTGTAAATTCTTTTCTTTGTTGCATCGGCAATTTACATATTTTCGTCAGACGAATGAATCACTAACGAGAGTGGTTCATTCGCAACCGTGTGAACATTCCTACTCAAGTCTCCTTGTTTAGAATTACGCTCTAACTTATACTGAGTTATTCGATTATGTCACAGTGTATAATGTTTTCCATAGCGCTATAATGATTTTCAGGTTTAGACTGGAAAAAACATAACTATTTCCTCTACATCTCATCTCACAACCCCAGAAAAACAAACCTAAATTCAGCTGAATATACCCGAACTCGTATAGTAGTGTGTTAAACATTCCAAGTTGGGACTGTCTTTTTTCAAGTCGGGGTCGAGCTCCGTGTCTTTTTTTTTTGCGTTGGCTTGATGTTTGTAATTGCATTCTTAACTTTTGTGCCACGCCAAGAGACTCACGAATGAAACGAAGTTCGTGTACCTTTGAGGCAAGTGGTATATTGTAATTTTATAAATTTTAAGCTGTTCGCGGATTTCTCCAAGTTAGTATACTTGTAGTACTCGAATCAATGCAAAAAAAAATCGATGAAGCGATTTACTAAGTACTTGTCTCGCAAATATACAGTGCTAAAATAAATACTGAATTTGACCTCCTCATAATAAACATTAACTTAATCAAAGTACTACCACGAGATATTTTAAATAATAGGTGAGACCACAATAGTCGTAAGAGTTGTTGATAAGTGAAACTTGACATTTTTCCCTACATGTTATTTCTGGTAAATTTGGATTGGATTGGCAAAAGTACCGGTAAAGAATATCCGGAATAACTGATTCTTTACCATTGCACTCGTTTCATTATTAACAGAGTTTTACTAATTAATATTTAATAATAAACAAATATATTACATAATTTTAGATAATTAAAAGTTTTGATATTTCTCGGTCTTACGCCGCTTTAGAAATAATAATGAAATATGTAACTTAAAATAATATTATTTACATTAGTGAACCTATCGGTATGTACTATATTAGTGTATTTATTAGCGTTAGCAGTATATTTTTAATCGCAAAACTTTATCACATTTTATTTTTCCAAAAGGAAACACTGAAACAAAGATAAGTTGTAGAATACAAATTACCTCATTTAATTTTTTAATTCTGATTTGATTAAACAACTTTTTGAAGGATTCTCTAATTTTTCTGTGACACCCTGTATGTTAGATAAATATTTAATTTATTTTAGGCTGATGCAAATGTAAAAGTTGCGGTCTATTATGAAACATTGTGTCCAGATACTACGAAGTTTTTCAAAGAGCAATTTAATGCCACCTATGAAATTTTTAAGGATTTTATTCAGTTGGAGTTAATACCATATGGATATGCACACGTAAGTCATACATTAAATCAGTGGTTCTATAAGTATGCGTCGTGGTGCCCTGAAGAACAGCAACGTGCTCACCGGGGCGCCACGAATAACTTTTTGGGATGTTAAATACGTGTTTTATTTAGTTTTACTTAACTCTTTAATATTATTCGTTATTTTATAAGGTGTACTTGTAAGAATACGAGGCTAGAAAATAACCGAACTGAATTTATAAACACGTCGGCTGAAAAGTTTTTGGTCTAGTTACTTAAAACACATTTTTTTACAAAATTTGACTTTATTTATCAATATATATAAGAGTATAAGAGCGATACAATCAGTCCAACGCTTTTCTAACAGTTTTATGGTATACCTTTCTTGTAGAAGGATTTGCCTTCAATATAGTTTCGGCGACTTCTTCATTGGAGCCAAATCTCTTTCCCGCGAGTAATTTTTTGAGGTCTGTGAATAGATAATAGTCGCTGGGGGCAAATCTGGATAATACAGTGGATAAAGAAGCAATTCGAACTTCAATTCATGCAATTTTGCCATCGTAACCATTGACTTGTGACACGGTGCATTGTCTTGATAAAAGAACACTTTTTTCTTCTTAATTTGGGGCTGTTTCTTTGCGATTTCTGCCTTCAAACGCACAAATAACTTTATATAATATTCGCCATTGATAGTTTTTTCAACGCGGAACTCATTTTGAACAGAGTTTTCTCATGCCCAAATGTTCATGCAAAATATGACCAACGCGTTCTTTTGATATCCTTAGGGTGTCAGCTATTTCACGCAATTTCACTTTACGGTAAATTTTTTTGTTGTTTTTCGGTGTAACCACCTCATTTGGGCGTCCAGACCGTTCAGCGTCATTTGTATCTGTACGACCGCTTTTAAATTCAGAATACCAGTAAATGATCAGTGTTTTTCCAGAGACAGAGTCCCCATAACACTTATCAAGCCATTGAACGGTATTTTTTCCCATCAAAATACAGTTGTATTGAAAATATCAAAAGTAGAGTCACTAAAACCGTTGTAACTTGTAAATTAATCGTCGAAATGTCATGAAATTTTGACACGTATCGTTGGAAGATTGGTACTTCCTAAAAATCATGTGGCTTTTTTGAAAAAGGTGACATCTATGTGTCATACCAAAAACTTTTCACCCTCCGTATTAAAACTTTTTTTTTAATTTTGACATTAAAACTCTATTCTTTTTCAATATACACTCCCTTTCGATCTCTGCATCGCTCCATACGAATTTTCCTTTGTTGAAAGCAGTGCTGCAGGTCGCCTTCTGAAAGGTAGCAAATAAGGAAAAGTCACATGGAGCAAGTTGAGGTGAGTACGGTGTATGTTCTAACATGGGGATTCCATGTTTCGAAAACTCGTTGATTAAAAGAGCATTGTGCGCTGGTGCGATGTCGTGGATCCAAGACTAATTGTTCTACATTTCAGGTTTTTTCCTTTTCACACGTTCACGAAGGTTAGTCAAAACCTGTTTATAGTTTGACCTTTAATGTCAAAAAACACGACCATTATTACTTTGAATTTTCATTTGCTCATCCATGCTTTCAGTTGCCTAGGTGAGTTTGGGCTTTTCCAGTGCATAAATTAGCGCTTAGTGTCAGGTCCATAAGTGAGAAAACCTCGATTCACCATAAGTCATTAACATTTCTAGAAAGCTAGCGTCTGATTCGATGTTTTTCAGGGTATCAGAACAAATGGTCATTCGAACTTGCTTTTGATCGGCAGAAAAGATTTTGAGTACCAATTTTGAACACACTTTACTCATGTTAAAATAGTTTAAAATTTGCCGAACAATTTCTTCGTCAATATTTCTTAACTTACTGGCACGTCTAATACTCAGAGGTCGGTTTTTCCTAATGATCTTACCGGCTTTTTCAATGTTGTCATATATTTTGCCGTTCGTGGACGCCCAACGCGCGGATCGGTTGTGATGTCTTTTCTTCAATCTTTAAATCTTTGTACCCACTCAAAAACTTGAGTTCGCAACAAGCAATAATCACGATATACTTCTTGCAGCAAACTTTCCAAGTTTAACTAGAAATTTCACGTTACCTCATTGTTTAACATTAACACTAAGCAATTTTCCAACTCAGAACAAATAGTGGAAATAAAAAGTGTTCAGATTTTCATTTGAAAAGATATTCTTTTATTGATTAATCGAACATAATATGTTTCGTAGAACTGCTACTTTATCAAATGTGACCTAATAACAGATTAGAAGATTAAGTTTAACAATTTTTTTTTACTTATTACCAATTCATCATTCAGTATATTAGCTGATCTTTTATATTTATTAATATATGGTAATATACTGAATGATCAATTGGAAATAAGTAAGATTTTTTTGCTAAACTTGATCTTCTAATATGTTGTTAATTGTTAGAATTTAGTCAAGAAATTATGATAAATACCTAAGTATTAGTTTAGGAGGTCACATCTGATAATGTAGGGGTGCTACGAAACATGTCATGTTCGTCTCGTTAATAAAAGAATATCTTTTCAAATAAAAATATGCAAACTTTTTATTTCCCCTATTAGAGCTGAATACGATGGATTTTTATCAAGTAACGATCAAATAGATGATTCTATTTAAACTAGCTCTGGAATAGGTAGAGGGGGAGTCGAGCTCAACGCTCCACCATTGCCAACCATGCGACATTAATATTATCGGCGGAACAAAATCAGTCCCGTTATTTTCTATCTACATCTCGTATGGCATAGGGTGCCTAAGGGAATTTGAATTTAGGAAGGGTATCAAGAATTGAAACAGTTTGGGAACTACTCAATTAAACGATTATGTCAAATACGTTGGCGATATAAAGGACAGAGATTTCAAGAATCACATATTGTTTAAAAAAATCTGCTAGTATTAGAGGAGAGAAAGGCAGAGACAGCCCATAAAATTTTCTATGGGACAAGCTAAGCACTCAAGATGCAAAATTTCAAATTTTTTTCAACAACTAACAAGCCATTTCTAGGAGCTCTGTTTCTTGTAACGCTAATACCTTTTAATCACTGCAAAACGTTGTAATGTATATTAAGACATGAGAGTTATGTTGTGTTATAGGAATACATAATAAATGGAAATAAAACATTTGTGTGTCAACATGGTCCACAAGAGTGTTATGGAAATTTAATACATGGAATTGTTATAAACACTACCTCCATTACAACAACTGCTAAGTTCGTTTCTTGCTCAGAATCTAATAGTTATCCCGCATCAGAAGATACGTTAAAAAAAGTAAGTAATGATTATGTTTCTTTCGAATAGTTCTTTCGTATTGTTGAAGCTATCTTTACAGGAATATGTCGTTTGGTATTTGCTTATCTTATAATTATTCTTGGTTAGTTTAGGTTACGATTCAATTGATCATATACAAGCCTTTTACTGAATTTCTATTAGGAAGATGTTTTTCTTCATTATGAGTTTATGTATGTATGTGCCTTACTTCCTCGTGTAGCCTAAACTACTAATAAAATAAAAAATATTACTAAAAAACCGGTCAAGTGCAAGTTGAACTTGCGCAATTAGTGTTCCGTACGTTGATTGCTTTTAAAATAAAAAAAATTGTTACAGATGTATAAAATGATCAGTGACTTCACAAAACACACCCCAAATGAGTTTTCAACAAAGTTTGTTTCCAATCTTTACTGAAATCTGATGACCTTGAAATTTTTTTTTTTTTTTTAAATACCGGAAAAATTATTAAAGGTAATGCACTCGTGATAATTTTCGTTCAATCTACACCCCGTGGAGAATATTCTGAAATTTTTTCAAAATTTTTCGATAAGTACTTTTCGAGATAAGGCGCGGGACAACGATTTTTTTCGCGATTTTTTAAAAATAATACAAAGAAAAGTGCGCGCAAGTATTACATTATATATACATTTTTTACTCGTGTTTCCACAAGCTTTCATTTGACACCACACTCGATGACCTAGTAAAAAATTTTTTTTTTCACTTCCGATTTCACCCCCCAAAACTAACCCCTTAAGTCAAAATTTAACTCTTAAAACTAAATGGCTCTGATGAGGCCATCAATTCCTATATTATTACCAAATTTCAACTTTCTATGTCAAATAGTTTCGGAGAAAATCGGGTGTGACAGACAGACAGACAGACAGACAAACAAACAGACAGGCAGACAGACAGGCAGGCAGACAGACAGATAGACAGACACCGAAGTGATCTTATAAGTGTTCCGTACGGAACACTAAAAAAGAGTAAAATATGTAAAACCTATCTACCCTACTAGTATAATGAACTTGGAGATTGGCTCGACACAGACGAAACTACAAATATAAGCATAGATATAAATCAGCTAAATGAAAAAATCATGTGGAGCGTCCTAACATCAACAGGGATAAAATGCTAAAAAACGAAAGCTTCCCACCTAAAGGCTTACCCTAAAGATAATCCAAATAATAAACGAAAGAAGAACACTGAAAAGAAAGACAGACTAGAACAATTTTAAGAAGAAAACAAGAAAAGAAAGATCTGAGAATATATAGAACTTAAAACTATTCTAAACGCCACAGGAAAAGATACAAATATGAGAATATTTAGATTAAAGCTGTCTTACGGAAAACAACGAATAACAAACTTAAAGAACAAACAATGCGTAGAGGTTTCAAGTACAGAAGAGATTGTTGAAGTTATTAGGGATTTCTACACACAGTTGTACACATCACAAAAAGCACTTCTAACGACCTGGATACAAAGAAGATTGACAAATGTGGGATCAGAAGAGATTCCGGAAATCTCCAAGATAGAAATTAGAGCCGCTTTAACATAGATGGAAAATGAGAAATGTCCGAGTCAAAACCGCATCACAGCCGAAATTCTAAAACAGGTAGGCGGTATACTGGAAGAAACAATTCGGATACACCTAAATAAATGCCTACATGAAGGCAAAATACCTGAGAAATGCTATAACTCGGAGGTAGCATTTTTTTTCAAAAAGGGAGACATAAGAAATATCGAAAACTATCGCCCGATTAGTCTGTTGCCAATGTTATACAAACTTTTTATAAAGTTATTTACTAAGCGCCTAACTAATAAATTCGAGTTTTACCTACCAGTTGAACAGGCGGTCTTCCTAAAGCATGATAGCACTATAGACCACCTTCAAATCCTACACGCCTTGATTGAAAAACTAACGGAGTACAATATACCCATTCACTTGGCGTCAAAAACATATATGTTAAAATCAATTACAATTTAACTACAAATCTGATTAAAATCAAAAAGGAGGTGAGACAAGGCGATATGATTTCACCCGAACTATTCACGTTTGTCCTAGAGGATGTATTCAAGAAATTTAATTAATCGAGGAAGACCACAACGAAGATTAGTAGATAACATTCGAAAGACGGCAGGTAGAAACTGGATACAACCACCTAAGGATAGACAAAAATAGAAGAACTGAGAAGAGGTCTACATCCAGGAGTTAATGATGGAAGGCTGAAGAAGAAAGATATATACATATATATATATATATATATATATATATATATATATATATATATATATATATATGGATATATATATATATATATATATATATATATATATATATATATATATATATATATATATATATATATCAAACGGTGACAGAGAGGCGCCTAAACCGCACAAGATTTGGCACTACAGATCTGCTAAATGGGAAGATCACCCAGGATATAAAGAAGATTGAAAAATATTCGATTAAAAATTTCCAAGATAGAGATTAGAGCCGCTTTAATACAGATGGAAAATTAAAAATGTCCGAGTCAAGACCGCGCCACAGCGCAAATTTTAAAACAGGTGGGAAGTATACTGGAAGAAACAATTCAGATACATCTAAATACCTGAGAAATGGTACAACTCGGAGGTAGTAATTGTTTTCAAAAATGGTGACAACAAATATCGAAAACTATCGCCCGATTAATCTGCTGTCAATGTTACACAAACTTTTCACCAAGATAATTACTAAGCACCTAACCAATAAATTCGAGTTTTACCAACCAGTAGAACAGGAGGGCTTCCGAAGGGTCACACCACTATAGACCACCTTCAAATCCTACACATATTGATTGAAAAAACAACGGAGTACAATATAGCCATTCCCATGGCTTTCATAGATTTTCACAAGACTTTTGACTTCGTGGAAACTTGGTATATGGACAGATATATATAGAAATCGTCAAAACATATACGTTAAAATCAGCGACAATTTAACAACAAATCTGATTAATATCAAAAGAGGGGTTAAGCAGGGTGATATCATCTCACCTATTCACGCTTGTCCTAGACGATATCTTCAAGAAATTACATCATTCGAGGAAGATCACAATGAAGGGCCATGTACCATAAACTAAACATTATTTTAAATAGTACAATTTGTATATGAATTAAAAATAATATTGTCTCAAACTTCGAAAAAAGAAGGATTTGAATTATGTGCTATTTTCCATAAAAGAACACATTATTTTTATGTAAGAGAATCAGCGGACACAAGCTAGAAATATAGAGGCAATATGCGTGCGAAGCTGCGTATGGTTACTATACATAAATATAAAAATATTGAAGATAGTGATACCACGGGGAGTTGCTAAGCTAACAAATCTATGAGCTCTCATGATATTTTATTTGTTTTTACGATCATACTGTTTATTAGTTTTTGAAAAGCTTCTGACAATTCTTTCCCACGAACATTTGGTTTTCCTCCTGTGGAAAATACTGCAATAGTCTAATTTTAGCGGATCTTTCTTGTGGTCAAGTTATTTCTAATTGTATCCCCTAGTCGATATGGTTAAAACCCTTAATTATTAATATAAATCATTAATAATAATATCAATAAATAACAAATCGAGATTTTATGAAATTATGTTATATAATGCTTTTAAATTAAATGGTTGTAATGAACTCTAGAAGAAATGGCTATGTTGTCATATTCTTCGACAGCTATTAATATTTCAAATACCTGTTACATAATTTTGATTTGGGAGTGCAGATAGTTGTAAATAACTTAATAATTTTTATTTCAGTGCAGCCAGGAAAATAACATTTCTTGGTCCCTAATCGAGCAGCATGAATCAGATGGTACAGGTATAGAAATTATGGAGATTAATGGAGAAAAGACAAAGGAATTAAATCCACAGTTTATACCAGCCATTGTTTTTAATGATGTGTTCAATCAAAAAGATCAAGACCAATCTATAACTGATTTTCAGGGAGTGGTCTGTAGATATTTGGATTACAAACCTACTCAATGTAGCCAGACAAGTAATAACGATATAAAGGTTATTCAAGTTTAAATTTTATATTTTTTCATTATTATTATCCTACAATTCTAAATAAATTTGGCATATAATTAGTCCTTGTAAATACATTTACAAAAATATTGTAAAAAATAAATTAAATCAAGACTTAATTTATCTTAATTTTTTTATTTACATTGGTTTTGAATCGCTATAAATTATACTCATGGAAAACACAGTCCTGGAGAAATCATTCCAAAGGAAATCACATATACATATAAAACAAGTATTAGGGCGACGTGTATTCCTAGCATGCACCGCTTTGAGAGGAATTAAGCGGGTTACATCCATCGAACCCTTTCCATGAAAATACATGTAGAATAGATTTAAGGCGCTATCCGTTCTACAGGGTTTCAAGGAATGAAAGTTGCTGGTCATTTCGGGGTCTCCAATTAGGCGGACATCTCTCGTCTGAAGTGAATCCAACAAATGCAGTGTATGTTTCAGAGCACATCCTCTATATTCCAACGTTGGTCGAATCTGAGCTTTGTACAGAATTAACAGTTGTTGTGGAGTGTAAAGATTTCTAGTTCCATATGACATTTTCAGCTTTTACGAAGCTGTCTTTGCAATGCATGCAACATGTTAATGCCCAGACATATTTGCTCCCAAATTAACGCCCAGCAAATTGAGTAACGATGCTAGAGGAATGGAGTTGTCCGACGTAACTACGCCGGGTTCAACAACCTTCATTTTTTATTAAATTCTACTTGGTTACTGTCTCCCCAAAATAGAACTTCTTCTAGGTCTTTCTTAAGCTAAATAGCTTCCTGCTCTCTGCGGACATTCGCATAAATACGCGATGTTCGAGTATTTAAAGTAAATGAAGAAATAAGTGTACTGTCATCTGCAAAGATGCAGATTAGATTTCTGGTCCTCAATAAAAATTCAATAATCAAGAAATAATTTTAAAAGATTTAGATGCAATTTAGACTTGAACCATTAAAATTGAAAAATCTCTTGAGGGCCTAGAGCACTTGAGAGTTTTTTTGGATTTACTAAAGACTTAGATTATTAAAAATTCTGTGTTATGAGAATACTGAGTCACTCGAGCGGCACGAGTTTTGGCACATGGGCTAGGTCCAAATTTTGAAGAAATGCCAATATTGCAGCGCCTAAAGTATACAGAGTTTTAAGGAGTACAATAAGTATTTAGTTTAAAGTAAATTAAAGTTAGGCAATTAACATCTATTAGTGAGATTTTAAAACGCTTATTTTTCGTATGCCTTTTTCCTTATGGTTATCTCAAGCATGCGCAGTATTAACTAGAAGGATACACTACGGCAGAATTGCAATAAAATAAATTAAATATAAGGTTAGGTTAGTGTTTATCTTCTATAAAATGTTAGTATCATCAGAAGCGATTAATAAGTCGACAGTCAATCATCACTTGTGACGGTGCTCACATGATTAGAGAAATGTGTGTCAGGTGCAAAAATAAAGTGTTTGTTGTAGTGATGATAACTATTCTGTAATGCCAACGTGCGAAAGAGTGCAAAATTCCAATGTTATCTGAACACTAATTAACTGTTGTTAGCGTCATTTGCAATAAAATATTTCAGTTTTATTGTATTTACTTAGTGGTTAGTATACCTAGGTAGGAAAAACAGGCCCTACCATAATAGCGATAAGAATAACGAACTTCAAATAACCTCTCTCATAAATTCCTAAATAAGGGAAATCATTACCCTTAATAAAGGTTTCTCTTATTTTGTTTCGATACCGCGCAATGACCAAACGGTGTAAGCTTGCTTTAAATAACGATAACAGCTGAGTGCTTATATTTAATTTCTTTCCTTTACTATTAGGCATGCTTCAAATAAAGATAAAGAGAGTGGCCTGTAAAAATAAGCGTTATAGCAGTGTAACTACTTAAAAATAAGGATATTTTTAGAGATTTTTTTTAAAGAAAACTACTACATCAAATCTTTTAAAATATTGAGTACATATTTATTATTTGTTTAAAAATTCACCCAGATTTTTTCCGATCAAAATATTGCAATTTACGGGACTTATGCCCCAGGAACGGAACAGGTGAAAAAAAGTAGGTACACTGCTGCAGTGATTAGCGCCTCCACATTGCCTTGAATCAAAAAAAAAAACAAGGTATTCATTAAAACAGATATAATTTTCCGTACCATCAACGATGAATTTTAAAAACTATTGAAAGTTATAAGAATGGCTGCGTTTAGAAAAAAAAATTTGAAATTTTCGTCAAAAAAGTGTCCGTTTTTTTGCATGTCAAATTGACATTTTTGGTCCAATTAAATTCATGGTGCGATAAAACATGTCCTTAACAAATATATAATAAAAGACTGTTTTTAGTCAATTTCCATTGGTTTATTTAAATTGCGATGACGCGTTTCGTTGTCGATGCAGCTTCTTCAGATCTACATTTTACACTGTCAAGTTAGGTTTAAAGTTCACAATTTTATATAATTTCTTAATTATAATATTACACCTAATTAATTGCTCCTATTGGAAAACCCACACAGATTTGGAATTAGGAGAATAAATTCAATAATGGCGAATTGCTTAAATCTACCGGGTCGTTGAGTAAAGTACCTGTAATCCTTAATCGATTTATTTGCATTGTCTCTAAAAGGTTTAGTTTTAAACCTTTGTGTTGGGTGTGTAAAATTTTGAAATTCTTGTTAAATGTGTGATTTTCTGTTAAAAGATGATTAGCATATGTTGAACTGGATTTTCTAAGGATGAAACTTTTTTCGTGTTCTGTAATTCTTTGTATAAATGTACATCCAGTGTGTCCTATGTATGTTTTAGGACATGAACCACATGTTAATTGATAAACCCCTGATTTATTGTCTTTATTGATTTGTGGTTTGTAGTTTTTAAAATATTTCCCTATAGTATTGTTAGTCTTGTAAGCTATGTTGATATTTTTTTGATTTAAAAATTTCCCCAGTTTTTCCGTCGGTTTACCGAAATAGGTTAAGCATTTAAATGTGGTATTTCTGTCCTTGAAACGTGGGTATATTTCTGAGATTGCCTTGTTTCTAAGTTTTTTCCTAACGATATTATTGATTAAAGTAACCGAATAACCGTTGTAACTATTGTGAATTGTTGTATCTGTATGACTAGGTTTGTGATATATTGCAAATTCGTGTTTTTTCATGGTTTTACTGATTGTTAAGTCTAGGAAGTTGATTTTCCCTTCGACTTCTTCTTCCATTGTAAAACTGATATTTCTATGTAACGAATTAATATACTGTAAAAAGTGAGTTAATTGTCTATCTGTACCTGTAAAGCATACAATTATATATATATATATATATATATATATATATATATATATATATATATATATATATGTATATATATATATATATATATATATATATATATATATATATATATATATATTTAATTTAAATAAACCAGTGGAAATTGACTAAAAACAGTCTTTTATTATATATTTATAATGAATTTCCATCAAGTAGAAGCTACAACCATCCAAAATATGTCCTTAACATGTAAAAATTTAAGTCGATATAATAAATTGTTTTCTAATTACAGCGGCAGCAAATTTAAAAAATGCAGTATTGAGAAAAACGCATTTAAAGAATGACTAAGGTATAAGACATAAATAACGATATCTTGCCACGTACCTATCTTTGAGACTATTTTGAGTTCACTGAATTATTAGATCTTAAACTTTCACTTACGTGTCACGGCGACAGCTGTATTTTCAAAAATAAACATAGACTGACTTCGATACTTCGACCTTTTATTCTATACATATAGAAACATCGAAATATGTAAAAAAATCGATTTTTTGAAATTATCACACTGGTATGGCCCCTTAACTCTAATGAAGTAGCTTGAGAGAGAACATTTGCACATTTAAGATAAGATCATTGGACTTATTTGTTAACAATTTTGGTATAAATATCCATTCCCACAATCACATTGGATGATGATGTGATACAGCTGCATAGGCTGAATTGCCTTTACACGTTTCTGGACTCCATAGAGGAAAAAGTAACCGGATAATAAAGCTCACAAAATTAGGAATTTCCGGAAAAGAAATATTTCTCAATTCAAATATGCTACTTTGAAGGCGTCATCATGGGGATATTGAAATTTTACAGTAGGTATTTGCGTACGAGCTTTCAGCAATTTATCAACAATTGCAATTGCAAAACTAAATTCAGTTCATTGACTAACACACACAACTTCCTTTCCTCGATAGGAATTTGCTTCCTGACTTCGACATAACTTGCGTTTTTTGAGTTCAATATCGACTGATAGTTATAGATATATCGAGTAAGGATAGGTAAATTTAAAATTTATCGAGATATTAATAACTATTGATATATCGATACCTATTGATATATCAACAGTTATTAATATCGATAGTTATCAATGTATCGTTATACATCACTTATTTTCAACCCATCCCTATAGTAATATATTTTAAACTAACACGGTTAACTTTCTCTCCATATAAAAGTTTTTTTCCTGGCATCGACGGAACATTAGAATATGCGTTGCTGGCAGCTCATGTCCATTAAAATAAAACCTGTATTCTGTTACTACTGAATCTTAAGTTAAGATGTAATGAAACAAATCGCGGTGAGATTCAATAACTACAAGTTATTGAATCTCACTTGTCAGATCGTTGAAACCATGCAACCGACATGTGTCATATATGATATGACTTTGGTAAGAAATAATATCAACAAGCCGAAGCAAATCGCTGACCTATTAGAATTATGTTATTTATGAACTTGAGATATTACTTTAGATATGAGGGCAAATAATCACGATTACCATGTTAACCATAAGTTATTTACATCATTTATATGAACAGTCATATGTAGCATAGACTGTGTGACCTGTTGGCAGTAGTTAAAGAAGTAAAATGAGTGTAATGTCATTTTTGGCAACCATTAAACAAGTTGCGCCTCATATTTGAAACAATGCATGGTTTTATCGCATTTGGCATTGTATAACTTAATGCAGATTATGTCTACGTAATTAGTTTTGACTAATAATAATAAGTAACTTGATTTATTCCAATAAAAATAATAAGTAAATTAATATTTAATAAATAAAATAGTGAAAGTAATAAGATTACCGATTAAAATATATCCAAGGGGCACAAGAATGAATAATACTTTAGTGTCCTGAAATAGATTTTAATTAATAATATAATCAATCATTTTTCTAATTTTTAAATTTTGTTTTAAAAGTACCATAAGCTCATTTTTTTTAGTTATATGGTATACTGCTATAAATTTTTTAACAATTATATTTAGCTGTGCTCGCGAGGCCTACAAAGTTATTGTTTAAGTTTTTTACAAGAGAATGCGCTGGCGGCAAACTTTTTTCCGACTTGAGTCATTATCATCGTCACAGCTTATTCTTTATGTTACCTAACGTATCAAAATATATACTAAAACCTGGCCAGAGAATTTATGTACGAATTTAAAAAAAAAACACGTAAATCAGAGAAGTGGTTCTCGAGTGATAAGCGCCCTAACGGACAGATAGACAGAAAGACATTGCTTTTTATAATATATAGGGATAAATATTTTTATTTCTCGGTTTTATAAATATAAATTTTCAAATTTCTAGCCTGAATAAATATTATCTCTAAGTTAAACTCCATTAAATTAATTATTCCGCGTTAATTGAAAGTACTACAGTTTAAATGTTTTAGATTAGATAGCATGCTGTTATACTTCATTAAACAAAAATATCTAAACAAAGATTTTATATCTCAGTTTTATGAATGGATATTTCAAAATTATTTTAATTTCTGCTAAAATAATAAATGATATTTCTAAATTGATATCTGTTAAATAAGTAGTTAGTAGTAATAGTTTTTGTGATATTTTTCTCGTCTGTTATTTAAAAAAAAACCGGTCAAGTGCAAGTTGAACTTGCACAATTAGTGTTCCGTACGTTGATTGTTTTTAAAATAAAAATTTTTGTTAGGGTGGTATAAAGTGATCAGTGACTTCACAAAACACACCCCAAATGAATTTTCAACAAAGTTTGTTTCCAATCTTTACTGAAAACTGGTGACCTTGAAATTTTGTTTTTTTTTTTATACACCAAATAAATTATTAAAGGTAATGCACTCGTGATAATTTTCGTTCAATCTATACCCCGTGGAGAATATTCCAGAATTTTTTCAAAATTTTTTGATCAGTATTTTTCGAGATAAGGTAGGGGACAGCGATTTTTTAAAAGTAATACGAAGAAAAGTGTGCGCAAGTATTACATTATATATATATATATATATATATATATATATATATATATATATATATATATATATATATATATATATTTATTTATATATATATATATATATATATATATATATATATATATATATATATATATATACATATTTTACTCGTGTTTTCACAAGCTTTCATTTGACACCACACTCGATGACCTAGTAAAAAAAATTTTTTTTCACTTCCGATTTCACCCCTCAAAACGAACCTCTTAAGTCAAAATTTATGTTACGGTGGTATAAAATGATCAGTGACTTTCAACAAAGTTTGTGTCCAATCTTTACTGAAATCTGATGACCTTGAAATTTTTGTTTTTTTTATATACCATATAAATTATTAAAGGTAATGCGCTCGTGATAATTTTCGTTCAATCTACACCCCGTGGAGAATATTCCAGAATTTTTTCGAAATTTTTTGATAAGTACTTTTCGAGATAAGGCCCGGGACAGCGATTTTTCGCGAATTTTTAAAAATAATACAAAGAAAAGTGCGCGCAAGTATAATATTATATATATATTTTTTACTCGTGTTTTCACAAGCTTTCATTTGACACCACACTCGATGACCTAGTAAAAAAATTTTTTTTTCACTTCCGACTTCACCCCCCAAAACTAACCCCTTAAGTCAAAATTTAATTCTCAAAACTACATGGCTCTGATGAGGCCATCAATTCCTATATTATTACCAAATTTCACCTTTCTATGTCAAACAGTTTCCGAGAAAATCGGGTGTGACAGACAGACAGACAGACAGACAGACAGACAGACAGACAGACAGACAGACAGACAGACAGACAGACAGACAGACAGACAGACAGACAGACAGACAGACAGACAGACAGACAGACAGACAGACAGACAGACAGACAGACACCGAAGTGATCTTATAAGTGTTCCGTACGGAACACTAAAAATAACAAATTACGGCTCTTTGCATATTTTAATTTCCAAGATCGACCGTTTATATTTAGCTCTAAATATAATTCTTGGTTGCCTTTCATAAGAGAATTATCAAAATTAAAAAAAAAGCTTTTCAGAAATATTATGAAAATAAATTTCCATAGTCTTGCCCCGTGACAAGTAAATATTTTTATTCTTCTCCGAGAGCCAGGGTTTTTTTCTAACTCTACAGCCTAAAAACCCTGCATTTTGAAGCCTTTTTCTCACTATTCAATTAGAAATTTTCTTCTCAATGTCAACACATAGTTTAGAAGACGTTTTTTAGCGATTTTTTAAAGAGTCATGTATCAACTATCGGTCTTCTCTCGCCTTCGTAGTTCATTTTCGAACATTCTTATTAATGTTTTTGTGCGTTCTTGCTTTTTTAAAACTATTTATAGTATATCTCACTGGGCTTTGTGAACATTTAATTACTTTTGCATTGTCTGATTTCTTTTTTCGTGTTTTCAAAAGGAACTGTATTTTCATACGTTGTTCCATACCTAGCTCACACTTTTTTTGGCATTTTTATATGAAAAACACACTTAACCTTTAGTGGACACCAGTAAAAACGACGTTTGTACAACAAGATCTGGAAGTAAACTAAATAATTACAAGAATAAAGCAGATCAGCCATTATTAATTTACCACAATATGTTGTAGTTTTTTCAATGGCATATATTTTTATTCTTAAAATAACAAAATTTTAAAGACTCAACTTGTTATCTAAAAATCAAAAGTTATGCTAATCTGAATAATACTATGGGTTTATGATGTGTACGTTAAAAGACACCGTTTTACAAAAGAGTGTTGCTCTAAGACTTTTCAGCATTTTCTAACATTTATTTGTATTGAGAGGATACAAAGTTCAGCACTTTAAAGAATAGTGAAAATATTTTTTTTTTAGATTGTTTTAACTGCACATTTTTTTCATTTAATATGACTTTAAAAACAGACTTTCGAAACGAAGCAATGACAGCAAAATTTTTTAGAAGTTACAAATTTCAGACGACATTATGTTTACTCCATATAAAGCTCAAATAGTTCAGGTAGCCCTCTTCTAAGTAGTTTATGAATCTGTGCAGATAGATAAAGTTTATAAAATATATAAAATATTATGCTGTAAAAATTAATGTTTTTAAAATCGTTTGTACAGATAAATATATTCATATATTCAAGTCGGATTAAACCGCAAGGTTAAGGCGCATCTTAGCCTGCTGCTTGAGACAGCAACATTTCGATTTACACAGCACATCCAAGATGGACGGCAATAACGATGAAAATTAAGTTACAGAAACATAAAACTTAGTAGCGACGCTCAACAAAATTTTTAAGTCCTGTTTTCTTATCACGCATGCGTCCCCTATCATATTAACAACATGGCTGCCAGCACGGTAGCGAGTTATATTTATATCTAGATTTTAAGGAAAATATCTTTGTAATGTGCTTCGAAATTCATTATTAATAATTTTCCAATGAGTAAATGACTCGTTTGAGGTTATAATTGAAAATAATTATAAAAAAAGATGTGAAGAAGAAGTTTTAGTTGTGCGGTTAGTGCTTGTAAAAGTATAGATGGTATCTCCAAAGGAGTTAGTTTTTTTGAATTTCCCAAAGATTCTAAAAGGTAGTTTATTTGTAATTCTTTATTTCTATTATTCAATATATTATATACAGATTATGATAATTGTATTTCATATTAAAGATACATTTTATTTCTAAAACAATTGATGTTTTATTTTAAGTATTGGTTTATGTTATTCCACTTGTACTTTTTTTTCTGCATTGAAGGCAGAATGTTTGCTGGAGTTAAATTATATTATCTGCTAAAATTCGCTGACGAAACTTGCAAAACTCAATCTGGGCATGCAAAAGTATTAATTCTCCAGGACGAAAGAATTTGAATAAATATACAGTACGAAAAGTCATTATTTGTATGAAAATTATTGTATTAGATTTAACTAATGATAAAATGGAGCAAAAAGTGTGTTCACTTCATTTTTAAATTCAGATAAAAAAATAATCTTATCTTAAAATGATAATGATAATTATTTTCAATCTTCCCAGATTACTGGGATTCGCTGAAATATAGAGAGCATGATGAGGATGATACGCGCGAAGCTAAATGTGTAGATATATTCTCAAAATGTACATTTTTTCCCCTAGGATAATATTTCTGATAGTTGAGAAATATAATTCCAACAATGGGTTATTTAAATGCATAATGTGCAAAAAGCGTTGAAGCGAAATATATATTTTTTTCCTTGTATTTTTTTTCTTTTTTTTTCTGTTTTCTGTATATCTATTTTAATAAGAACTTTTCTCGTTTTTTTTTCTTCCTTTCAATCAGCAAAATTCATTTTGATTTTACAGAATGAGATTTTTTTTGAAAGAAGGAATTTGAATATTTAAAAAACTCACTGGCATCATACCAGCAATATGGCGACAGGTCATGTGATCATTACAAACTTGAACCCCTTGAGATCAAAGGTGCCGAGTCGGACTGTCGCTACTATGTTCATGTTTACTGTGGTTAAGTGTAATAAAAGTTCTTTACTAAGAGACCATCAATACAGGAATTTCAATAGGGACACATAAATATAATAAATTTATGGATTACTATACATATTCTAGTTACTGCAAGAGGAGGTAAATGAATCCAAAGGGCGTTTTAAAAACTGTATAAACAATTTCAATTCAGATTTCGCTTTGTTTCAAAGACAGCTCTTTTTAAATGTAAAATTTAGCAGATTTTTATCTCATTTATTTATTTTTTTTATTAATGAAAAGTAAAGGCCTTTCACAAGTTGCTTGCTACTCTTATGATACTAGAGTAAATTGATTTTCTCTAGTATTGAAAATCTAAGAATATATTTTACCCAACAAGTTTTCGTAAATTTGCTATAAAAATCTTTAATTTTTACTTCTTCTCTCCTAGATTTTTGCGTTTCTTCATCTTTCTCTAGATTGCGAAAAAAAAAGTTTATTTTCGTTAGTTTGTCATTGGATTGACATTTCTCAAACGAAATGAAAAAGCGATTACAAATGTGATATAAATGAAGTGGAAAAGGAACCTATAACCTTTAAATGATATTGTTTCATGTGAAGAGTATGAAAGGGGTTGGTTTGGTTATATCTTGTGTAGATTCAAAATTATTATGAAAATTTTTCTAATAAATTAATTTTGAGCATAATTATTTAAAGCCAAAAAAGTGGTTAAAGTTCTTGTGTCGCTTTTTGATATCCTTGAACGCCCTTCCCTAGGTCCATGTAAAGTTGAATTAGTTACATCTAAATTCAGCACACGTTTCAAGGTTTTCGATAATGTCAGTGTTAAGTATGTTAACAGTGCAGTGTTTGACAGTTATTACTGATATGTTTTGCCATCTATGTAACTTCATGTCTATTGTATGTTGACGTATAGCCACTACAACCAAAAATACTGATTTAAATAGACAAATGGTAACACAAAACACTATTAACGTTGTATGTCTTGCCACGAGCGACGCGAGCGGTGCGTACGACGCGCATTGAGTATTCTACGTAGCTGCCAAACTTACAAGCTTGAACATTCTTGGTCAAAAATTTTGTTATTTAATTTTTAAAATCATTAGAATCTGGTTTTTAAATGTATGTAATATTCCAGCGAACCAGGGCAGCCGGTCAATTCCTGGTCTCCAATCAGACGAACAGCACTTCTCTGAATAGAATCCAACAAATGCAGTGTATGTTTGGGAGCGGAGCTCCAAATATGGGAGCAGTATTCCATAGTTGGTAGAATTTGAGCTTTGCAAAGAATTAACAGGTGTTGTGAAGTGTAAAGCTTTCTCGTTCGAAATAATATTCCCAACTTTTGAGAAGCTCTCCTTGCTATGCTTGCAACATGTTCTGTCACAAAGCAACGAACAACTCAATAAATTCTTTATTTATTTGAATACAAAAATGCTCTCTGAAATAAAAATTGTACTTAAATTTCCTCTAAGAACAATATGGTCTGAGATGCAGCATTTAGTATAATTGATAATTCAATAAAAACTTTACTCCTTGGATGTCAATATCTTATAATCTATTTAATGATGTACAGTATATTGAAAATTTTGAAATTAAAATTTTATAAGGAATCTAAAAATGCAATAATTAATCGGACATTCCTTTAAAAGAAGTTGCTGATATAGAATATTCTGGATAACAGTCATATTCTGTATTCCTTTAATTACATTTTTTGAAATATAGCTTGATGGTCAATCATCGCGATCAGCCACACATGCATAGAGAAAGATCAAGAACCACGAAAGAATTATAAAGTGATATACTCAGTACTTTCTTGCAGTATTAAAATAACTAGAGAATTTGACTTTTTCAAGTGAGGTAAAGTAAATTTTCATAATACAATTAAAACAATACAACATATCGACATCCACCCTTTTTATCCCTTTTCACTTAACTAATATTGCTCAAAAACTCTAGGCTTCATTTCTATTTCAAGAATTATAATATAATTTTGTTTGAGAATTATGGTACCAACCGAGCTACAGACCGATAGGCCAACAGTTAGGCACACAGATGGAAATGGAAAATATGTTTTCCGGGATCTCAAAACCGTCAAATGTAAGGAAAAGCAAAAATTGAGGCAAGAATTTTTTTTTAGGAATACAATACTTCCCTTCAGCAAAGGAAACAAAGATAATAATTTACCTACTGTGCCAGAGGTAAGTAAGTTTCGGCCAAGTTAACTATTTGTATTTTTAAAATTTGTTCTATGTTCAACTGACCATTTTTTAGGTTACTCTTTAACGAATCTTGAAATGCTGTTTAAATTATACAATAGTAAATAGTATCCGCCCCTTTCAGGGTTCAAATTGGAAGCAATGAAAAAATAACCTAATTTTTAGTTGTTTCCACTTCCAAAACTCTAAAAAGGACATATAACATAATATATATATATATATATATATATATATATATATATATATATATATATATATATATATTCGAATCAACCCCTCTAATCTCATAGCACATCCCTTTCGTCCCTAATATGTTTTACTATAAATATTTAGATATAAAGTTTGGTTATTATTTTAACAAAAAAATAGGAAAAGTTACCATATTATTTTAAACTATATAAAATTTATCGACCGTCATCCCTTTCAGCCTTTGGCCTAAAGCAATACCATTTAAACACCATATGCCTTATTCATAACATCTATGTATCGAGTTTGAAATTGGTATCTCATTTTATTTGAAAGTTTTCGTGCCAACAGATCGACAGATCGACGGACCGGACGGACCGTCCTATCGACGAAATTAGTGACTATATTTTTTGTGATCTAGGAACCCTAAAACTTGAACGAAAGGTTAAAAAGTTATAAAGAGTAGTAGCTATTCAAACTTTGGTTATAATATGGCTCAAAATGTATCCGTATATTCTACTGCGAAGCTGTATGGCTTCACTTTGCACAACGCTTAGAGAAAAAAAATCAGGTCCGTCCTAACTTATAGTATTTTGTGAGTTAGTGTTTTATGATATGGCCAAGGGTAGTTTGATGATCTTTTTTCTAGTTTTATGGAAAGGACTAATGACGGTACTAAGCTTAATTAACATTTAACCATTTAATTTATTTTCTGGATTTTTTTTGCATATTTTTATCTACAGTTGTTGCCTGACGTGGTTTATTTTTATCTATTAAAATAACAAAGTATTTCACTTCAAATAAAATTGGTGTTTAAATGGATACAATAACATGAAGAAGGTGGTAAGAACATCAACTTTCAATTTAGGAGAGAATGGTATTAAACTGAATAATCATTAATACATGTTAGAATTCTTGTATACAAGAAAGATTAAGCTGCCTGGCGATAATTTTGTAAACTAACTTCACTTATTGTGAATGTAACGGTACCATCTGTTGTACGGATGCTACGAAGAGAGTAATTTCAAGAGAAATTTTTGCTGTCTTACATTTGTTTTTAAAAATTACTCTTATCTCCTAAAAAACTATCTCCAAATTAAAACCTCCCAATACGATCTTGAGCATTTTCTTGAGGAATTTGTTATTAACTAACCACACCTTTCTTCAAAAAGTACACACTTGGAAATACCTTCTTCATACTGTTTAGATGACGACTAAATATCGTCAAGATATAACCTATTCTGATAATTGGCCTTAGTCAGGTGTTCTACTGATTATTTTTTGAATTTCAAAGTTGAATATTTTAATTTTAGTTTTATTTTAAATTTTGAGTCCTGACGAGACATCAGACTATCTATTTCAGCTAAAAATTAATATTTATTGAGCGGGGATATTAATGTTATAATCGTATCTTACTGATTCCTAAATTAATGTCCAGGAGCTAAAACCGAAAACTTACATAACAACTTCGGAAAACACCCTACATTTAAAAAAAAAATATATTGATTTTTGATAATTTCTCATTCAGTAGTAATTCTTGAGTCCCACGAATAGAGAAATGGACAGATAAACAAAAGGGCATCACTATAACGTTATAATGCGTTACAGGATGGGCAGCTATTCCTTGAAACAAAAGGCTTCTTACTTGCCATCCAGGATAAACTCATATTAACCAGAAGCTACCAAAAGCATATCATCAAAGACCCAGCTATTACAGAAGACCGATGCAGGAAATACCATCAGTATAAAGAAACGATCGAACACATAACAAGAGGATGTAAAATATTAGCCGGAACGGAATACACAGCCAGACATGACTCAACGGCAAAAGTAGTTCACCAAGCACTAGCCATAACACGCAAACTCATAGAAAACACAGATCCCTACTAAAAATACACACCAACATCCGTACTTGAAAACAAAGATTACAAGCTCTATTGGGACATCAGTATCCATACAGATAAAACAATTTCCGCCAATAGACCCGCACTTTTCACTACAAAAAAGGAAAAGTCACCTATCTAATTGACAGCTATCCCCAACGACACAGGCATTCAAACGAAGTACACAGAAAAATCTCCAAATACACAGACATTGCAACAGAAATAAAAAAGGCTATGGAAACAAGAAAAAGTCATCTTTGTCCCCCTCATCATATCAGCCGCAGGCGTTACACCAACAATATTGACACCACACTTAGTACAATTAGGACTCAACACCTAGATACACAGAAATATTCAAAAGTCAGTGATTTTGAAAATATGTATCATTGTCAGGTCATTCCTTAATACACAATGGTAATAGCGTTTGTGCTGACTTGGTTTGGGTCCGTCAGCCCAACATGGAACCGTATTGACCAAATGTGAGGAAGAAGAACCAAAATAATAATAATAATAATATTATCTGACGTCAGACAACTAGATTTTTATCTAAATTATAGAGAATTTCTTTTTTGTTAAATATTATAGTACACGTATGCGTTTTAAAAGACAAGATGTTTCTACTTAAAATTGTTTTTTTGATAAAAATTATTTTTATATAAAAAGATCAACATTGCTAGATTCTTAAAAGATTAATATTCTTCTAACTATGTTTAAATTTAAAATTCCTATAATGTTTTTAAAAACATATTTAGTTGTTGTGGCTGGTTTACAGTTTGCAATTGCTGGTGAAACTTATGTAAGTATTGTAATCTAAGTAGCAGAGGATTAATATTCGATCTTCATGAATAATCTGCTTTTTCTCTTTATTTACAGGATAAAGTAAACATAACGTATGCCTATGAAGCAAGATGTCCTTATTGTTTACAATTCGTTGATGAGCAATTTTACTCAGGATATACCACACTTTCCGACTACATAAATTTGGAGTTGCTTCCTGTTGTCACTGTAAGCATACTATATATTAATAAGTAGGTGTTACTTGCTGCGTCGCACAGGAGAATTACAGGATTTGCATCATTGGAGTAATAAAAGATAAAAATGGTAAATAATTTAAATAACCATTCCAGAATATGTAAAACCGTGCAAATTTGGAAGAAACAAAAGTGGAAGGTAAAGGGAAAGGTAAACTTTTTGCAACAAGACAGGTAGCGTGGACATGAGTGTATTTGAACAATATGTAAAATTCAGCATGTGACGAGTTAATAAAATAGGCGCATTTAATGTTCTTAAGCCTATTAGGGATTTTTAATTCGCGTTCAATAGTGACCATTTGAGTTTCAACTCCTTATCGGTTCATTCTTCTATGCTACGGCCAACCCAAGCTGTTCTCCTGACGCATCGATTCGAAATTAAATCATGTTCAGCTTTACATGTTCTGCCAATAATATCATGCTAAATATACTTCTTTAGATGAACTACTACAAAATTTTATTAAATTCAGAAATCACAGTGTAACTTTATTTTCCAACACTACTAAAATAGATATAGAAATAGCGCACATTTAGCAAGCCTGTAACCGTTAAATATGAAACTATACGTTTCGCCATCTGTAACATCTGTACATCATACTATAGTAACTAACTGATAAACTTCAAAGGAAGATATTAACATTTTATTTATTAGAAGATTTCCTTGGTTTGTGGACCAATTTTAATTAAACATAGTTTAAGACCTAACCAGATAATGTACCTAGACGAGAAATGAAAGTGCACCTACACCTAAAACTGTTCTGTATAACAACTTCTTCATATAGACAGCCCCATCCTTTTGGAATGAATTATCCAGCATCATGTATTTTACCGAGTGCTGCGATTAAAGAAAAACGTGAATCGCTTCGATAGCTCAAATACTGCTCCGTAGCTATGCAAAGATTTCTTTGCAGCCGATATGCCATGTTTGTAATAAAGACGTAAAGAAATATTGACTGAATTTCTTACTTATAGGTATCTCGTGATACCATTATATGTGACCATGGAGAAAATGAATGTTTTATTAGCAGAGCTCAAGCATGCGCATTCAAAAGAGCTGGTGTTACTCAAAAACTTCAGGTTGAATATCTTTACTGCACTGAAGCAAAGGCCATTCAAGACCAAACGGTTGAAGACTCTGACATTGAACAAGTAAGTTAAATCACTAACAAATTGATTAGGATATAGCCCTGAAGAGTATGGTAAGCAAAGACGATATCAGTAGTTTGTTTTTCCTTATATTACGAAACTGTTGTATTTGAATTTTTTATAGGAGTTATCCACTTTTAACCAAATAGGAAAGGTTGTGTTTTAATCTATCTATGAATGAGTATTCCTTTAAGCAGTGTTTCAATTCATTTTCCTGAATTTTGTGAATAAAATAAGCTTTACAATTTTTTGAAAAATTTAAGATGGGAATGATTTAAAAATAACTGCTAAATAAAAAAAAAATACCATTCGTCACCAAAATTGGAATTAAGAGGTGTTTTTAGGCGTATTTTTCGATCTTCTAATAAATGTTTTTTTTTTAATTTTCCAATTTTGGCCCATATATGTTTTCTTTTTAATTCAAAGTGGTGGATCCATTATTGTTTTAGTTTTAAGGCGAATAAAGCAGAGAATAAATTTTTACTTCTTGAAAATTCTATTTATTATATCCATCTAATAGAGAAATGGAAATAATATGAATCTCCGTTTTGGTTTTTTTTTATGGGTCTGGCACACGTGTTGCAGGGAAGTCCCTAAAGCGCTACAGGAGCGACACGTGTGCGGAAAAAGCGAGTCGTGTTGTTCTCGAATCGCTGTAAATTGTACTCGGTGGGATACACAGTTCTGGGCAAATTATTCCAAAGGGATGATGTTCTTCATATAACAGACTGCTCGAAAAGCGTTGTACGAGGAGTAACAAGCTGAACCTCATACGGATGTGAAGTATTAGCTCGACGTGTATTTCTAACATGCATCGCTCTGGGAATTAAGCGGGCTATATCCTTCGAACACTTTCCATGAAAATACTTGTAGAATAGGCTCAAGAAAAATCTCAAGTTTTTCTAATAATTTCACTTTATTAACTCTGTAGCGTGTTTTCTTTATGGGTCTAGCACACGTGCTACAGGGAAGTCTCTAAAGCGCTACAGGAGCGACACGTGTGCGGAAAAAGCGATTCAGGTTATTCTTGAATCGCTGTAAATTGTACTAGATGGGAAACACAATCCTGGGCAAATTATTCCAAAGGGATGGTGTTCTTCATATAACAGACTGCTTGAAAAGCGTTGTACGAGGAGTAACAAGCTGAACTTCGTACGGATGTGAAGTATTACTGCGACGTGTATTTCCAACATGCACCACACCGGAATTAAGTAGGCTACAGCCTTCAAACACTTTCCATGAAAATACTTGTAGAACAGACTCAAGTCGCCAACCGTTTTTCGATGTTCCAGCAAATCAAGGCCGTGTCTCCAATTAGACGGACCGCTCTTCTCTGAATAGAATCCAACAATTGCAATGTATGTTTGGGAGCGGAGCCCCAAACATGGGAACACTATTCCATAGTTGGTCGAACTTGATCTTTGTAAAAAATTAACAGTTGTTGTGAAGTGTAAAGCTTCCTGATTCTAAATCATATTCTCAACTTTTGAGAAGCTCTCCTGGCTATGCCTGCGACATGTTCATGCCAAGATATATTTGCTCCCAAACTAATGCCCAACATTGAGTGACGATGTTAGAGGAATGGAGTACACCGTCATAACTATGTCAGGTTCAGCAACGTTATCTTTTTTAGAAAAAAACTGCCGCCTGGGTTTTTGTAGCGTTAAATTCCATTTGGTTATTTTCACCTCAAGATAGAATTTATTCCAAGTCTTTGTTAAGTTGAACGACTTCCCGCTGTCTGCGGATATTAGTCTGAGTAGCCGATGTCCGAGCGTTCAAAGTGAATGAAGAGATAAGCGTACTGTCATCTGCAAGGCTGTTGATTGGGTTTCTAGTCTTTTCCAGCAGGTCGTTAATGTAAATGAGAAAGAGAGTAGGAGATAGTATGGAGCCGTGGGGCACACCGGCGTTGATAATGAAGGTGTTAGAAAGAAATCCATCAACTGCCATTCGTAAAGAACGCTCTCTGAGGAAACATGAGAGCCACAAACAGAACTTTTCAGACATACCGTAAGAGCGTAGCTTAGCCAAAAGTTTATCGTGCCAAACACGGTCGAATGCCTTTGATATATCAAGAGCAACCGCTCGAGATTCTCCAAAGTTTTCAATTGCGTTGTTCCAAAGATGTGCTGCATAAGTCAGAAAATCTCCTGTTGATCTATATTTACGAAAGCCATACTGGTGATTGCTAATAATGTTGAATCCTTCAAGATATTTTAGAAGTTGCTGATTGATAGCCTTTTCCATGACTTTCGATATTATTGAAAACAGTGTGACTGGTCGGTAGTTATTTGGCAGGTCCTTCTTGCCTTTTTTAGGTATCAGCTGAACTGTGTCACATTTCCAGCAGGAAGGAAATAATCCCTTTCTGTAGGGTAGGCTGAAAAGTCTACAGAAAACTGGTGTCAGTTCAGTTTTGAGAACTATGGCAGGTATTCCGTCAGCGCCAGAGAAACTTTTTTGGTGTCTAGCTTCATTAAAATACGTTTAATGATACGCTGTCTGAAGACAATATCGGGCATCCTTGACTGCACTATGGGAATAGTAGGTGGTGTTTTTTTCCTTGGAAATCGACAGTAGAATGTGAAGCAAAGAGTTCGGCCAACAAGTTCGCTTTTTCAACTTTTTATCATTTAAATAATAGATTGTGAGAAATGATGAATAAAATGGGAAGTAAAGCTGACTATGGAAGATAATATTGTATATATAATTAAAAGAGATTTACAAACAAAAGCATAGGAAATTAATTTCGCTATGTTATCACCAGGGCTCATATTGGAACTGAAGTAAAAAATGTCGACTACTCATAATTACAAAATTATTATTTTTTTTATTGGAATTCTTTTTGTAGTTAGCTTATTCGACGCTATTTTATCTATGCTAGAATAAAATCATTACAATAAAAATTTTGTTGCCAATTTTTAATAAATTTCTAAGTTTCTCAATTCGGTCCCTTCTACCATGTTTTTCTCATCCATTGTTGAAGAGGACAAAATGATTTCTTATCCTAATTTTTTGAAAAACAGAATACCTAGTTCTCGCAACGGATAATTGACAGAATAAGCTATTACAACTTTTCTCCCGAATGTCTATCGACGACTGGATAGGGCACAGTTATTCTTTTTTTAAATCGATATTCCGAAATAAAATTTCGGAATATGTTTGTTACTTGATTGGTCACTACAACAGGAAGTCGAGAAATTTGCAAAATGACCAACAAAGATCCCATGAATGCTATGTTCCATGCTTTTCCTCCTACGATTATAGTTTCTGAGTCTATACTCTTCATCAGGTAGGCTTTAGGCAACGGTATCGATCGTGAAGATCCGAGTACCGGCTTTATTTAAGGTAGCATGATTGCTATAAGCCAGCGAGAGACATTCCAACTTGACTCTCCACGGTACTCGGATCTTCACGATCGATACCGTTGCCTAAAGCCTACCTGATGAAGAGTATAGGCTAAGAAACTATAGTTGTAGGAGGAAAGGCATGGAATATAGCATTCATGGGATCTTTGTTGGTCATTTTGCATGTGCAAATTTCTCGCCATTCTTTTTTTAATTGGCCCATCTAATGTTTGTAAATATTAAGTATATACTGTATTTCTTGCTGTAAAACTTTAGTACGATCAAAAGTATTTTGTATATGTATTGAATAAAGGGATGTTATTGGTTTTGTTTGCGAATACTTAATTACTTATTATTATTACTTGTTTTCTTTATTTTAGTGTGTAAATACCATTCTTAAAAATGTTCTTTCGTACGAAACAGTTAAAACATGTATGGATGGTGCAGAGTCAGTTAATTTGTTAGCGGAATATAGCGCAACAGTAAGTGAATATGGAGTTACATATGTGCCATGGTTTAGTTTATGTGGAGAACATGATGAAGAAATAGAACACGAACTCCGAAATGATTTTATAGGGACTGTTTGTAATTTACTTTCAAACCCACCTGATGCTTGTACTAAATAGATACATAAAATATAAATTATTAATGATATTAAATTATTAAATATAATAATCATTAAAAGAGTTTTTTTGAAGTTACTGAATCCTTAATAAAAACTGAAAACCCTTATTAAGTATTTTATGTCATTGAGGAGCTTGAGTGGATTATTTGAGGCCCATTTAAATTACTTAGTGTTGGTGTACGGTCAATAAACTGACGCTCAATGCTAGGAAGTGCTCAGTGATGTCGTTTACTAAAAAATTATGTTCTTTACTCTATGATTTTTGTGTTGAGGATCGATGTTAAGAAAATTTTATTTTGGGATTCTATTTGACTCTAAGGTGGTCACATAGATAAAATAACAGTAGACGCAACATAAATGTTGGCATTTATCTTGTACATCCTTGACGAGGTGCAAGTTGAAATATATTTCCTTGATATGTTTACCAATTTCTAGTAAATATACAGCCTTGGCCAAAAGTATTAGGCACCCTACAATTTACTTCATTTCTTGTGTTTCAGGGCAAAAAATTAAATTCGTATGTTTTGTAAAATCGTATATTGAGGTAAATGAAATAAATTAATATTTGGTGTGTCCGCCCTTAGCTTTAATTACAGCAGCAATTCTTAGGGCTTGCTGCGTACAAGCCTAGTACATTAAGTTGTATTTATGGTATCCCACTCATCCATCAAAGCGGTTTTTAGCGCTGCTTTTGATGTTATGCTATGCTCCCGTATCTTGCGCTTCAGGATAACCCAAAGATGATCGAAAGGGTTTAGATCTGGAGACTGCGCCGGCTAATCCAACAAGACAATGTTATTGTCTCTAAACCAGCGCATCGTAGCCGCTGATTTATGACAATGTGCATTTTTTTGCTGGAATTTGATGTCGTCTAAATTAATATCTCCAAAAATGTACGTTAGCGAGGACATCAGTACCGTTTCTAGTACATTTATGTACTTTTCGCTGTTCATGCGGTTCACAAACGAACATTTCGCCGACACCTTTAGCAGCCACGCAATCCCAGATCATAATGCTGCCTCCTCCGTGTTTTACAGTAGGTACCACGCAATCTGGATGGTATTCCTTGCCGACACACCACCTCACGAATGTCACACCTGACGTTCCGAATAGCTGTAAGAATAGAAAAAATACTCAATTAGAAAATTAGTTATTATTTTGACCAAAACAGATTGAATCAAGAGTAATTTTATGTAGTTATTTGTTAAAATAAATCATATAAAAACTTACCTCAAAGTTGGTTTCGTCGGACCATACAACATTAGACCAATCCTCTTCGCTAAAATGTTGGTGCTTCAGAGCCCACTCTAAGCATTTCTTCCTATTGGTCTCTGAAAGCCAAGGCTTCTTTCTAGCTTTGAACCCTTTTAATCCAGCTTCTGTCAGTCTTCTCCATGCCGTTCGAGAACTAATCGGCTTCCCAATCTCTTCCGACAAAGTTGCAGCGAGCTCAGATGATGGTTTTTTTCGATTTTTAATAGACTCGCGGATGAGTTTTCTGACCTGTCGCTCATTAGTCTTACGTTTTCTGCCCGTTCTCATTTTGTTGCCATGGGAGCCAGTCTCCACAAACCTTTTAATAGCACATTGCACTGCGCACCGAGAAAATTTTACTAACTTGGCTATTTCTACTTGGGACTACCTTGTTCATATAGGGTTTGAATTTTAATTCGTTTTTCGATACCAAGCTCACTTTTCTTAGGCATTTCTCAAATATAAGAATGTCCAGTTCACAAATAAAACACGCACGGAAGCTTCTTGACACTACAACCAGTAAAAAGCGACTGATAATACATTAATTTATAATTTTATAATACAAAATATTTTTCAAAAAACCTCATTATCGTAATTTTGGGGGCCAGGTGTTTTATGGACCTGTAAAAGAGTTAGCTTTTGACAGCGCCGCCTATAGTATCGTTAAAACAATTAGTCTTTTTTATTAATATTTTATGAGTTTCACGTGTTTATTAGGAGTGCCTAATACTTTTGGCCAAGGCTGTATATTAGCATCGGAGCAAAGAAAATTTTTAATTTATCTTTCTTTAAAAAAGAATGGAGTATACCCGCATAGAGGGATAGACAATACAATATGCAGTGGTTTAATTTTGATAGTTTGCAAAAATTCAGAGACCTTCGTTCAATAACTTTTTTATTTAAAATTGTTATTGGTAGTATTGCTAGGATTACCAATGTATATTCTATATATATATATATATATATATATATATATATATATATATATATATATATATATGGTTATTTTAAGTGTTCTTTTCAATAAGATTAGACAATTCCTTTTCAACTTCACGGCAGAATGGTCTAGGGATTCTACTTGCTCTTACAGGTCAGTAGGTAGGTAGGTTAATTTTATCGATATATTCTAATTTGTTATAATGTCATTAGAAGAAGATAATTACAAGTTTTTTCCATATTAATCTATTATGTTCCTTGAAGTGTTAAATACAGTATTTAAAAACAGTTAGAAATATTTTATTTTAATATAAGATTGTACTGAGAAAAGCTGAAGGTTAGGGTTACAAAATCACGTTTTCCCTCAACAGCAAAATTTGGTAAAATTTCCTTCACTGGCTCGTTATTTATGCTTTTTAACGTTCCTTTCGTTTTTTAAGTTCCTCCCATAAATGTTCGATGGGGTTAACATCGGGTGATTGCGGAGGTGTATGAAGCTGCTGCCGCACATTATAGATCATCCAATCTCGCAACAAGTTTGCGGTATGATTCGGATCATTGTCCTGTTAGAAAATGTATCTTTTTCGAGTACTAATTTTTGGATACTTTGTCTTAAATTGTCCCTCAAAATGTTCAGATAAACATGCTGATCCATACCATTAATAAAATGTAAATGATCAACCCCTTCAGCGTACATGCGTCCCCAAAGAAGAACACTGTAACCCCTTGTCTCAACGTGGAACAAATGTTTTTAATATCGAATGCGGTATTCTTCTTTCTTCAAATTTTAATTCTGCCATCAGACCCAAAAAGGTTAATTTTAGTTTCATCATTAAAGATTACGGATTCCCAAAATTCAGAAGGTTTAGTAACGTATTCTCTTGCAAAAGCTAACCGCTTTTTGCGATTAGCTTCCAAAATTAAAGGCTTCTTCCTGGCTGCACACCCCTTATAGCCTGCCCTGTGTAAACAATTTCTCACTATTTGTGAACAAACATTTTTAGAAAATAGTTCCCGTAGTTCTTCTTTTAATTTTAGTGCACCTTTCTTGGGATCTATAATTATTTGCCGTGGCGTCAGTTTCTTGGGACGACCGGAGCGTGGTCGAATCTTATAGGAACCCGTTGATTTATACTGGTTTACAATGTACTGAACAGTAGCACGCGACTTTTTAACAATTTTTCCTATACTTCTGTACAGTTTTTCATCTTTCCACAAATCAGTTATGATCTTTCGACCTTAAAAGGGAATTTTACAATTTTTCTCGCTCATTTTTAATACTACTTTGAAAACCCACTGCCAAATGACTAGCAACAAGTGACAATATGGCCGAAAATTTTTCATTTGTTTTCAGTTTAGCAAGCAACAGATAGCTTGATAAAATGCGGCTGATTATAATGTGGTTTTTTCCATGCAGTTCTGGAGTGTATGGAGACTTTTTTGACATTAATTTTGTTTACATTTTTATAACAATGATATAACTTCTAAATAAAATGTTCCGTAGTTGTTTTTAATACTAATTCTCGTTGGTTAAGTTTCAAATATTAATTTAAACATGTTTTCTCATAGTTCCAATTAATTAGTTAAACATAACAGAAAAAACAGTACAGAAAGCAGATGGTGTATGGCGACTTTTTGGACTGACTGTGTGTGTATATGTATATGTATATATGTATATATATATATATATATATATATATATATATATATATAATCACAAGTGCATTACTTTAGATAATTTGTCTGGTATAAAAAAAAAACTATGAAAACACTTGTCCTTGATAATATGGTGCAAGTTTTATTAATATACTTTTCAGTACGCGCATGGATAGGTATCGAGACAAAATAATTTTATTTTATTTGTTTATAATTAAACAAGTAAATATTTGCTTTACACTTTCATTGCTAGATTGATTTATTGGCTATTAGGAAGTATCTTAACATATATACATGTCAGGAACCTAATTAACTTAACCTAGGATGGATTTTATTTTATTTTAAAGGCAATTACCGTACGGAACACTAAATTCGAAAGTTCTACTTGCGCTGGGCCGGTTTTTTGTTTATTATGAAGAATGTTTGAATTCAGAGAATAGCTACACTTATTTACTTTAAGAGCATAGCTCTTCCTTCCCAAAAACTCAGTTATCTGACAAAGCAATACACTGGCCTTTCCTGAATTAAGGGCTAAAGCGTAAAACGACATTAGACAGGTTAAATTTGTAGCATGTACTTTCCGAAAAATCAAAAAGTTTTTTAGGAAAATGCAATATTATGGTTTGCCATAAAACCCAAAATAAATTAGGTGTTCTATTTACAAATTTCAAAAATTAAATACCCACAATACACTTGAATGACAAATCAATTATTAAAAAAAAACGGCCAAGTGCAAGTTGGATTTGCGCAATTAGTGTTCCGTATCGTGATTGCTTTTAAAATAAAAAAAAAATTTCCTACGCTAAGCTAATTGAATCGGTCATTTTTGGAAGGTGACATGTTACAAAGCTCAAACTTTTGGCAAATTACTCAGTATATATTACCACTACACCACATACACTTTATTTTTGCACGCGACGCACGTCCCTAACCATGTTAGCTTCATCAGGAGCGATGCTGACTAAAGCTAAACTAAAAATCTACCCTAATTATACTTAGCATAAAACCTGAATTACTCAGGCGAAACTAATGGCATAATCGAGGCCATCAGTTCCGGTGAAGTAACTAGCAGACGGAACTATAAGGAATCGGCTCTTTGTCTTTATTTAAACTACTTTTACATTTTATAATTTCCATAACTTCGTATGCCCTCAACAATCTCCTGTCAGATACAATTTTAATTAATCTTAGATTATCTAATGTTACAGTATGATCAGCTTCTAGGGCAGGTTAGGCAATGCTAGACTTTTCTGTTCTACTATATTTTAAATCTGCTAAATGTTCTTTAAATCGTGTTTTAATTGACTTTTTAGTTTGCCCAACATACTATTTGTCACAATTATTACAACTAATTTCATAAATTCCACCTTTCTCACAATTAGGAATCTTGTCTTTGGGATTTCCTAAAATATTCCTCAGATTGTCTGATGACTTATAGACTAAGGTGAGGCCTACCTTATTAAATACCTTACCGAGTCCCCTACTACATTTAGGATAATATTACTATTATATCGGAACATAACAGAATACTCATCCTATATCAGATATATGGAGACATTCTTGGTCTTATTTTTTTTCGGGTGTAGAAAAAGTTGAATTCTGAATATTTAACCTGAACTTATGCCTAGTTATTAACTTGTTTATCAAGTCATCGTCATAACCATTAACTCTAGTTATATTCCTAATACGATTTCTTTCATTATTGAAGTTTACTTTATTCAGAGGAAAAGTGACCAAATGATGAACTAAAAAATGTAATGCGGCTAATTTGTGTTGTCCGTTACTGTATCTTTTCTATAGATATCAAATTCTAACCTATTATTATTTTTAATAATTTTTAATAATTAGAAATAGCAGTTGTAAATTTCGTAAGTAAATTTAATGAAATCATATCGGCTATTTAAGTTGGAAAGAAAATCATCTATATTTGCGTTCTTTGTATCAAAAATCACGAAAACATCATCCACACACCTACACCATACTCAAATCCTCGACTGGCGTCGGTTTTAAACTTACTCATGAATAAATTGGCTATGAAAGGTGATAAGCAATTACCCATAGCTGTTCCTTCTTTCTGAACATAAAATTGATTGTTATATGCTTCACAATAACCTTTATCAACCACAAGATCACTATTTAAAATTCCTCAAAATTGTTCGTCATGCTCATACACCGAGTAAGGGCAGTCCGAGAGTAGCGGGATATGATATAAAGAGTCTTAATAATATAACTGTCCTAGCTACAGGAAAAGCTAAAATTGCTACAAGTCTAAAATTTAAACTGCCTAAAAATTGTTATGGTCGTATAGCTCTTAGCGCTGGACTGGCTATAAATCACTTGACCGATACAACAATAAATATTTTTTTCTATTCTTCTATAACAGGAGTAAAGTAAAGAATGAAGACTATAGGGGAGAACTGTATGAATTGTTGTTCAACCATTTAACCAAAGATGTCCCCATCAAATCTGGAGACCGAATAGCTCAGTTAATTTGTGAAAGAATTTTCTATCGCGATCTGAAAGAAGTATTATTTCTAACGGAAACAAAACAAGGTGAAAATGGTTTTGGCTCAACAGAAAAATCTTTTAAATAATATGATTTTTAATATATATGTGAATAAATAAATAAATATTTATTAATTATTTTATAAATTAAATAAAATAAGCTTTTGATATATAATATTGGGTTTTATTATTTTAACTTATACATACATACATATTTATAATAAAAAAATTATATATTTTTTTTTATGGGTCTAGCATACGTGCTGCAGGGAAGTCCCTAAAGCGTTCCAGGAGCGGCATGTGTGCGAGCGATTCACGTTGTTCTTGAATCGTTAGCTTACATGCTAGCACTCTCTCCAATGTTTAAAATCAGTTGCATGAATGCTACCACGCTCTCTCTATATATAAATATTAAATTCTCTAATGTATCCACCTAACAGCTTATCACTCAGAAGCTTGAACTTTCTTATCATGTTTGCCGACTTTTCTAATTTATTATTTTTGATGATAGTAAACATTTCATTTAACAATTTCAATCAACTGACGGGAATCCGGCCTCAATATTAAGGGGTTAATTACCATTAAAAAAATATTTTTTTACCTTTTTTACATCGTACCAAAACTATCCCTAAAAACTACCTCTCTAACAAGGCCTTTTTGGCACCCACCCCAGCCCTGTTATTATAAATAGCGAAAGATGAAATATTGAATAAAAACTTTAAAAATTGTTAAATCTGTATATTAGAATATTTGTATATTAAAACTTTAATAAAATCTTTTTATGGTTCTCAGCTCAAAATTTTTTTTTCATCATTCGTTAAAGAAGGTGGGATTTCTTGATCCCAAAAAACATAGTTTCTAACTTCCATCGATCTGTTAGTCTGCCTGTGGATCTGTTGAATCTATAGCTTTCGAACGAAATGAGATATCGATTTCGAAATTGGTACTTGAAATTAGAGAGCAATTTGAATCTTTGGGGAAAAGGTGACAAAGAGCTGGATGTCGATAAATATGTAATAACCTCAAAAATATTTGTAGTGAAACTTGTCATTTATCTACACATATTATTGCTGGTAAAATTGGATTTTATATAGAAAGCAAATGCTAACTCTTCATCATTGCACCCGTTTCATTAGTAACACAGTTTTATTATTTAATATTAAATTTCAAGAAATGTGGTATATAGAATTTTTTAATTATAGATAATTACAAATTTTGATATTTCTGCATCCTGGTCGTTTTAAAAACAATATTGCAAATACTTAACGTAAAACAGAATTATCGACATTTACGAACTTATTTAAAATATGAAGTATATTTATTAGGGTTAACAACACAGATGCCCGAATCCACATCGCGCGGTGTGATATCATTGCATTAGTTTAGACCAGTGATTCCCAAAGTGGTTCAGGTGGACCCCCAGGGGTCCACGGGAGACCAGGCGGGGGTCTACGTTGGCGTGAAAAAAAAAAAGGGGGTTCACAAGTCGTAAGTGGGGGTCCACGAAAATTTATCTGGTTTCGATAGTAAAGAACAAAAATGTTGGCTTGGCTTTACCTATCAATGTAGGCAGATAATACACTACTCAAAAAATTTAAGGAAGCAAAAAAAATTCCAAATTTTTCGGTGATTTTTGACAGGCTGTATTTCGGTGAAAAATGGCTAAAATTTTTAAGAAGCTACGGTTCTCATGCAATCCTAACAACGAAAAAATAATATTGCAAATATTTTGCTTTTTTTTTGGTCCACGGGCTTGAAAAAAAATTTTTCAGTTAGGCCGGCATATGGATCAGATAGCCTGTTTATTTAGCATTAATTTCCCTGTTTCAAAACCTCCCTTAATTTTTTTGAGCAGTGTATTTTAAGAAGGTCAGCGACTGTTACTTGTAAAAACTTGCATATTCGATATTCAGTACCACGCGCGTCGAGACTTGCAAAACGCCGCCCGCCTGCCCGCAATGTAACCCGTTCAGACGTGCAAAGGGACGAAATACGACTTGTGCTATGCTTGCAATCTTGCATGAACTTGTTTGATTCTTCACCAATATAAATACGAATGCCAAGGACAAACGTTACTCATTTATTTCTGGAATTTTGAAAAGAAAAGTGTAAGTGAATCAATGTCAGTGTTTGCCAGTGCCGGAAAAAGTAAGCACCTGCCTATTTATTATTCATACTTTTATTTTATATTGTAATACTATTATATTTGTTATGTTTGCGTGTAGTAGGTACGTAATAAAAATTAAATACTAAACAGGGCCATTATTCGATACTTCTATAAAAAAACAGAAAGCCGAGAAAGATTGAACTTTTAGTACTTTTTATTATAAAATTATTTATTTACCCGACTGTGGTGATTCACTAAAGGAGAGGTATATGATTGACCTGCATGTTTGTACATATTTCAGTGCCCTCGTAGTTGCTAATGCTAAATGACTAAAAATATTTTCATAAATTGTATGTGTCTTTATGTACCACTAGTAACGTACATCAAAGTAATAAATAAATCATTAAAATCGCGGAGTTTTGTTGTCAAAATATTCTTTAAAAGTATTTTCTCTTGAATTTACAGAAATGTATCAAAATATAATTAATCAAAAAATATTTTATATTACATTAAAATAGGTTCAGCCGTTTTGTGAAAACCTCTATATGGGTCTTAGCAGTTTATTACTTTTAATAATTAAAATCAGTTTTGCCGCCGGCATTTTGGTTTTTTTCATTGCAATAATTAATTAATCCTATTTTATTCTGTTAAAATAGCCATATCCTGTTAAAGTCGCCTTATGATTACTAAAACAAACATTTTTTTCTTTACAGGTAGGTAACTGATACGAAACATGGCTGAATCTAAGAAAAAATGTCGACAGTACAGTGCTGATTATTTGAAATTTGGTTTTCTTCCATCAAAGGCAGACAAACGATTGCCCATATGCCTTTTATGCAACAAAGTTTTGAGCAAAGACTCTAGGAAACCATCGAAGCTCGAAGATCATCTAAGAAGGTGTCATCCTGATAAAATAGGTAAAGTTTTAAAACATTTTCAAACATTGAAGGAAAAATATGAAAAGAGACCCACCGTGCACAGTATGTTCGCTTCAAAGTCTCAAAGTAACGATAATGGCTTGCAGGCATCTTACAATATCTCATTGCTTATAGCAAAATCTGGAAAACGCACGCCATCGGAGAACAGTTAATTTGACCCGCTGTTGAAGAGGTTTTAAAAACTGTTCTGCACAAACCTCCATTTGACGTACTCAAAAGAATTCCTTTGAGTAACAACACTGTGCAAAGACGTATTGATGAAATGAGCTCTGATATTGAAAGCTTCTTGTGTAATTATCTGCAAACAACTCATTTTTCTATTTAACTGGACGAGTCAACTTTACCTGGTAATGAAGCATTATTATTGGCATATGTTCGATTTGTTATGGACGAAGAAATCCATGAAGAGCTGCTATTCGCGAAAACTTTGGAGACGGACACTAAAGGCGAATCTATATTTAATGTCCTGAGTGATTCTTTTAAGGAAAAATCGATTCCATTTACGAACATTATTTCGGTAGCAGCAGATGGAGCTCCTGCCATCTTCGGGCGATATCGTGGGTTTATAAGCCCTCTTAAAAGAATTATACCAGGAGTAACTGCAATTCACTGTGTCATCCACCGACAACACCTGGTAGCGAAAAATTTGAGTGATAGATTGCACCAATCGCTTCCATTTGTCATTAAAGCAGTTAACAAAATAAGAAGCAATGCGTCGAATACCCGTTTATTTGCACCATTGTGCGAGGAAAATGATGAAGACTTCCAACGATTGCTCTTACATACTGAAGTACGCTGGTTGTCGAAAGGTGCATGTTTAACAAGATTTTACTGACTTTTTGAATCAGTTTTAGAGTTTCTGGAAAGTAAAGATCCATATTTAAAATAAAACCTGATCAAATTGAAAGCAGACATCGCGTATTTGACAGATTTGTTCAAAAAATTTAATGACATTATCTTGCAGTTACAAGGGGACAGCCTAAATTTAATAAAAACAAAGGGTGTAATTTCGGTTTTTTCTTGGAAAATTGAAATTTATGAAGCAAAATATTAGTCGGCGCGAATTCTTCCAGTTTCCAAACTTGTCACAGGCAGAATGTCTTGATGAGGATATTCAACATACGTTCAACATTTAAATGCCCTGCATGATGACTTCAAAAATAGATTTGCAGATATTCTGACGATGGAAATACCACCATGGATTATAAATCCATTTGATGAAACGGAAGTGGCGAATGTGGTATTACAAGAGGAGCTACTCGAGCTTAGCACCAATGAGGAGCTGAAGGTGAAATTTAAAAAAGGCTATCGAACATTTTGGCTGCAGGCAGAAATACCCGAAAAATATCCTGGGCTGTGGGAAATTGCGAGAAAACTTTTGATAGCGTTTCCCTCGTCATACCTTGTCGAAAAAAGTTTTAGTGTCGTTACAAACCTATTAACAAAAAAAAAGCAGATTGAACATCACAGAACGGGGAGATTTGCGGTTATTCCTTACAAAATTGAAGCCAAATATTGATAATTTGCTGTTAATCCATCAAGTACATCCCTCCCATTAAAATTATGACTATTTTTTTTTTTAATTGTTGATTTGCATTGTTGAAGTTACGGTACGTTATTAATGTTTAATTTTAATTCTATTAAGCCTGTAATCATATTATTTTAATAAATAGAACACAAGAAAATATATTATTTTTCTTTTTATTTTTACCACTCCGAATTTTGGGGTTGGAACTCAGCCACGACGCAAATTTCCATCGTTAGATCTAATCTTCACATTTTTTGACGAGTTTTGGGAATATGGTAGAAATGTAGCAGCAGGGGGTCCACCGAATTTTGAAAGTGGTCTACGAGAAAAAAAAGGTTGGGAACCTCTGGTTTAGACTAAGTGAAGGTGCCCTTACCCCGATTTCGCAAAACTTTATTTTGTTATTAAGATGTGAGGGAGCTTACCGCGGTGGACATGGTAGTAGTTTGTTGAATCTTACTTATATAAATAATTATATTTAAGTTGGAATGTTTTAACAGTTGCCATGATAACCATAAGTTATTGATACTATTTATACTAACAATTATAACAGGTGTTTCGGTTAATAATGTCGATTTTTTCCCAACATTTAAGCGTTTATTTCCATTACAAAATGGATTACCTTAATAATCAAAGTATTAGCTATGACTTTTTCCCATCTCTCTGTCAAAGAATGGATTCCGCACCAGAAGAATTTTTCATCTTTTGAGGCCAACCATTCATCAAGCCAAATTTTCACTTCTTCGTAAGAATGTAAGTGTTGTTCTGAGAGTCCGTAATGCATAGATTAAAATAAGTAGTAGTCTGAAGGGGCTAAGTCCAGTGAATACGCTGGGTGGGGTATAACGTCCCAATTGATATTTTCCAAATAGTTTTTAATACATTTTGCAACATGGAGCCGAGCATTGTCATGTTGAAAAATGACTTTATCGTGTCTTTGGGCGTAATCTAGTTGTTTTTCCTTCAATGCTCGGTTCAACCTTATCAATTGTTATCGGTATCGATCTCCAGAAATCATTTCACTAGGTTTCAGCAATTCGTAACACACAGCTCCTCTACCATCCCACCAAATACACAGCAAAGCTTTCTTTCCCTATATATTGCGCACTAGTTTTGATGTTGGAAGCTGGCCTGGGTCTACTCAAGTTTTTTGGGTTGGGGCATGTTCACCATAAGCTTCAACCAACAATCGATAACTTTCAGTAGCCATTTTCTTCAAATGAAAGAAGGTCATTAAACTTCCCCGTAAAACGTCTTTTTCTGGTACGAAACACGACATTTTCAAAGCTATGAAGTACTATGTTTTTTGCCTAATGACAATTAACAACGAACTGGCTTTTGATGGCGAATGTTTACCTTCCAAAACTCCATAGATGTCAATAGTCTATACCAACAAGTGTATTAGTAACGCCATCTCTTAGCAGAATTGACAGTATTAACCGAAACACCTATTATATAGGATAAACTATGCGTACATCATTTTTGATACTCATCTTGATGAGCTACTACAAAAAAATAATTTACTTTCTTGACCTTTTCTACCTACTGTATGATAATTTAATTAATAATCATGAAAAAACTAAAGTCATATATTTCATAAGCAACATTAAACTTTATAGATATCACTAAAACATTTGGCCGCATACAATTGAAGGATGTGGTTAGTGTACAGAAGAGAAAGATATACCCAGAGAATACATCAAAATAATTAAGGATCCGAATACCCACAACACAACCAAAATAAGAATTGACAAAAGGCTAAGGAGACAATCTCAGTCCGTTTTCCATAATGTTATTCTGGATAAGATCATAAAAGCTGGAAAATTACGTGGCTTGGGATATTGAGTTGGTGATCAAGACATGAATATCTTGTAATACGCGGATGATACAGTCCTGATGGCTGAATAGATGACCTGCAGCGATTACTTCATGCATTTAAGAACACAACAGAAAATTACGGCATGAAAACTTTCACAACAAAAACGAAAACAAACGCCAGAGAACCGATACAATGTAAATTAGTAGTGAATAACATCTCAGTTGAACAAGTGTTCAGTCGTGAGTTTGATTATCTTGGCACAAGAATATCCAGCAGTGGAAACCTTAAAAACGAAACCAGACAAATCAGCAAGGCCTTATCTCAGAATATTTAAAAGAAGTAATCTGGGGAAACAAACGTCTAACCTTCGACTCCAAATGCAGAATATACAAAACCTGCGTCAGGCCGGTGACAACTTATGGAGGTTATGCCAGAGCACACAAGACCGTGACAAACAGGCAAATGAGAACAGAAATACAAACTCTTAGAACAATTGCAAGTCACACAATGTGGGATAGATAAAGAAATATCCACATAAGAGAGAAATTCAAAGTTGGAGACGTCGGACGATCAATGAGAATCAGAAGACGGTCTAGAATGAACATGTGACTCGAATGGCGTACCCTAGTATGGCGAAAGTAGCTCGTAACGGAAAACCGATGGTAACCAACGACCGAAAAGACCCACTAAGAGATGGTGAGACAGTTGGCTATAAATATTACGAGAAGGGTTATCAGATTTCACAGGCTATTCGCCTCACAACATTGAAAGAAGAAGCAGAACATTAGAACTGGTTCTAAAAGCATCTTGAATTTAACGACAGTGCATTGTAGTGTGTATAGCCTAGAGCAGGGGTGCTCAAACGGTGGATCGCGATCGACAAATCGATCGCGAGTGCTTTTTGAGTCGATCTCGAGAAAAAAATTCCGATATAGAACTATTCACAGATTTTGTTTTAGGTAACTAAAACAAAATGTAATGAATAAACTACTAAAATTTATTCGATCCACAATTAGGCCAGAATAACCCTCTCATCACTTTCTTTTATCGTAATAACCCCCTGCTAGCGGCAAAAGGCGGCTTTATCAAAGGAACGCGCGGTACTTGTCAAAGAAAAGCCGCGTTTTTGATTCCCGCCGATTTTTCTAGAAACTTCGAGAGGCGTGTTTGACGGGAACATTCGAGACTTCGTTCGCGCCGATATAAATGTTGCGCCTGCAGGAATAGGAGTCAGTCTGAGTTGTAACTTGAAGGCGATACATCGATACAAAGTTTATTAATAAATAGTCCAAAATGAGTGCGGCGAAGAAAAGTAAAACTTATCATTTTAATAACGATTGGGAGGAAGAATTTTTCTTTTGTATGGTAAAGGATAAGTGCATTTGTCTCATTTGCCGTGCGTCAGTTGCAATACCTAAGCGTGGAAACTTAGAGAGGCATCATAAAACGGTTCATAAAAACTATGAAAAGGATTTTCCGTCACAGAGTGAATTAAGAAAACGAAAAGTACGTGATTTGATAACTTGTTTGAAAAAAGAACAAACCATGTTCACAAGACCAGCCAAACAATCAAAAGCTGCAACGATCAGGTCATTTAAAGTATCTCATATATTGGCAAAACACAAGAAACCATTTGATGATGGATTGGTTGTGAAGGAAGTATTTATTGAAGCGGGTGAGACTTTATTTGGAGATTTTAAAAATAAAACAGAAATTATGTCTGCTATTAGAGAACTTCAGTTATCTCGTCCGACTGTCACAAGGCGTGTTGAAGTCATGAGTCAGGACATGGCAGATAAACTAAAACATGATATCATGGAATGTACATACTTTTCTTTACAGTTCGGCGAATCCACCGATATGGCAGACACTGCCCAGCTGTGTATTTTTATTCGAATGGTATTCAATGACATGTCGGCTAAGGAAGAGTTTTTGACAATGATTCCTCTGAAAGGAAAGACCCGTGGCGAAGATATATATGACGTTTTCTTCAATTTTGTAACAAACTACAAGCTACCAATATATAAACTAGTGTGCATTACAACCGATGGAGCACCAGCAATGACTGGAAACAAAAACGGTTTTGTGGCATTGTGTCGAGCTAATGATGATTTCTCTTCATTTTTCTCCTTCCATTGCATTATACATCAACAAGTTTTGTGTTCAAAAGTTCTAAACATGGAGGAGATTATGGGCATTGCAATAAAAATTGTGAATTTTATCCCTGTACGTAGCTTGCAACGACGAGCGAGTCAGTTGAACACACTGATTTAGTTCTCCACATGGACGTGGTTGAGTAGTGGAAAATTCCTAGAAAGGTTTCAAGAATTATTGCCCGAAATAACAGCTTTTCTGGACGGAAGAGGTGATGACACTCAGATGCTGAAAAACGGAAAATGGCTGACTGATTTGGCATTTTTGACAGACATCACAATGCATTTAAACACCATTAATTTGGAGCTTCAAGGTAAAGGAAAAACTATTATTGAGATGATTAGCGCAATAAACGCATTCAAAAGTAAATTGCAACTTATGATAGATAAACCGAAAAGAAAGGATCTGAAAAATTTTCCGTCTTTGAAAGCAAGGATTCCTCAGTTGAATTATGATATTTATGAGGCAGAATTATCAAATATTTTGGGCCAATTCGAAATACGTTTTTTATGATTTCAGTAAATTGGCAAATATCGCATTATTTATGAGTTATCCTTTTTCGTGTAAAAACATTGAGGAATTAGCTACTGAAATAGCAAGTCAGTTTAACATGGACTCATGTTCTGTTGAAAATGAGTTAGTGCAGATTATATCAAATATACATCTCAAAGCCACAGCATCTGATACAAAATTCTGGTGTTTTATATCTGAAGATAAATATCCGAATCTAAGGCAAATCGCCCTTCAATTGACAGCAATGTTTGGGTCAACTTACTTGTGCGAGTCTGCATTTTCTGAAATGAAGATAATTAAGTCAAAATATCGCAATCGACTAACTGACGAACATATGTCATCATGCTTGCGATTAGCGTACCATCTTATGAAAAGTATGCTGAGGACATGCAGTGCCACGCTTCAACATCCAAAGTCACTCTTTAGTTAAGTTTAGACACCAGAACTCGTTTGTTTTGTAAGAACCAATAAACTCGCAATTTTTTCATTGACATTTTAGAGCAGACCTACACTTACCTTGACTAAAAAATGCATATTGTGCGGGAAACTAATATCTATGCCACGATACACCCTACCTAGACTACAATCCTGCATCAGACTTACTTGCAGCCTCTCAGAGTCGATCGACCGTAGTCTAACAATATTGAGGTAGATCGCCAGCAGTTCAAGTTTGAGCACCCCTGGCCTAGAGTGTTTCACTGATTTTGAATTGATTAAATTAGGCTATATATATTTTTGCCCAAGACTAAAAAAAATGCGTTTTTTTTAGTCTTCCGTACGGAACCCTTATAAGATCACTTCGGTATCCGTCCGTCCCACCGCCCATCTTATTTGACATAGAAAGTTGAAATTTGGCATTAATATAGGAATTACAACTCATCAGAGCCGTATAGTTTTGAAAGTTAACTTTTGACTTAAGGGGTTTATTTTGGGGGATGAAATCGGAAGTGAAAAAATCTCCCCCCTTATCTCGAAAAATAATGATCAAAAAATGTTTAAAAAATTATGGAATATTCTCCACGGGGTGTAGATTGAACGAAAATTATCATTATTTCCTTTAATAATTTATCTGGTATATATAAAAAAAAATTTCAAGGTCATCAGTTTTCAGTAAAGACCGGGATCAAACTTTGTTGAAAACTCATTTGGGGTATGTTTTGTGAAGTCATTGATCATTTTATACCTCCGTAACAAAAATTTTTATTTTAACAGCAACACTAATTGCTCAAGTTCAATTTGCACTTGACCGGTTATTTTTATATAATTTAAAAAATATACTTTCAGCTTATTAAGCAATCACCCATTCTACTCTAAGGTATAATGTAGTCTACGCTACTCGTTGAAGGCTATTTCCATTTTTTACATGAATTCACTAACTAAAGGGTGTTTTTTATAGAGGTATAAAACTTTAAGTTGGCAACACTTTTTTAACTGGCGGCCATTTTGTCAGCTGTCAAGTGATTTATGTTTAGTTTGGTTTGGCATTTCAACATGAATAGACTGACGCCTAAACAACGCTTCCAAATTGTGCAAATTTATTTTGAAAATTATGGTTCTGTTCGAAATACGTATCGCGCACTACGTCCATTTTACGGTCAACATAATCGTCCATCAGAGCAATTAATTCGATTAACTATGGAACGTTTTCGCACCACGTTTACTCTAAATGATAATACGCATCCACAGAGACGTCGTACAGTGCGTACAGAAGAAGTCATTGCTGCTGTAGAGCGTAGCGTAGAGGAAGACCCGAATCAGTCTATCCGCCATCGTGCACAGGAATTGGATATGTGTCCATCCACTTTATGGAAGATTTTGCGGAAAGATCTTGGTTTGCGTGCTTACAAAATCCAACTCGTGCAACAATTGAAGCCACACGATCACCTAGCAAGGCGTAGATTCGGTAAATGGGCCCAAAACAAGATTGCCGTTGATCTCGATTTTCATAAGCGAATTTTGTTTAGCGATGAAGCTCACTTTTGTTTGAATGGATACGTCAATAAACAAAACTGCCGTATTTGGAGTGATGATAATCCTCAAGTGTATGTTGAGACACCGTTACATCCAGAAAAACTGACTGTATGGGCTGGTGGAATCATCGGTCCGTACTTCTTTAAAAACGATGCTGGTCAGAATGTTACAGTCAATGGTGACCGCTATAGAGCCATGATTACTGACTTTTTCGTTTATCAATTGAACGACCATGATGTGCAGGAGCTGTGGTTTCAACAAGACGGCGCAACATGTCACACAGCTCGCGCCACAATTGATTTATTGAAGGAAACGTTTGGTAACCACATAGTTTCACGTTTCGGACCCGTGAATTGGCCTCCAAGATCGTGCGATTTAACGCCGCTAGACTATTTCCTGTGGGGATATGTGAAGTCGCTAGTCTACGCCGATAAGCCCGAAAACGATTGACCACTTGGAGGATAACATTCGCCGCGTTATTGCCGATATACGGCCACAAATGTTGGAAAAAGTCATCAAAAATTGGACCTCCAGATTAGACTACGTCCGAGCCAGCCGTGGCGGTCATATGCCAGAAGTCATATTTAAATTATAATGCCAGAAGATTATCTTTCGAATAAAGTAAATTTCATGTCAATTTAAAAAATTCATCTTTGTTTTATTCCATTTCAAAGTTCTATACCTCTATAAAAAACACCTTTTATATTCTATATTAATGATTATCTTCATTTTTTTTTTAAATTACTTAATCTACTATTTGTAAATATTAACTAGTGCTATAAACCTAGAATGAGATAAAAAGTATGACATATTTATTACATGTAGTTGCTCATTGTTGTATCTGGTATAACTAATAAATAAATTATTTTTAGACTAAAAAGAGAAAAATATGTTTTTGAAACAAAACTTCCACAGGTTGCCTAACTTATATAGAAATATGTAGAAAACCCACTCACACGGATAGATATCTAAATGCTTATAGCGTTACCATCCTGCCTCACTTAGTCATCAACTTCCTTGTCCTTAGAGCTCACTCCCTCTCAGCCACAATGTCATCAAAAAGAACTAAAACATATTGCTTTCGTTCTTCATTTCAACAATTTTGAGTACCGAGATATAAAACGCTCCGTTCAAAAACATACATTTCTCCAGGTGTCTCCGAAGATTAGAAGTCAACCAGATCAGTCTTTTGAGATTGTAGTCTTTCCATAAATTAGGAGTGTCACAGACCCCATTTCGGAAACATAAAATAATGACACAATACTCTACGCTCCCTGAACCCTCAGATCTGTCAAAGATAAAATTTCTCTTGATAATCCAGGAGTCTACATTATCCCATGTGGGTGTGGTAAAATCCATATAGGCGAAACGAGCAGAAAAATATGTGCTAGCATTAAAGAACATCAAAGGAAAGTACGACTTCTTAACATTTTTACTTCAGCACTTACAGAACACCAGTATAAAACAGGCTTTCATACTCTCTTAGACTAATCAAGTATGCTTGTCCTATTATAAGAAAATTCGGGAAGCCATCGAAGCATCCTTACAACCCTTATATTTAACGCTCACCACTGATATTTAACGCTCACCAATCTGGGAACAAAACATTCATACAGCTCTGCCCTGTCCCCACCCGGTCCACAAATATAAAAAGGCGTATGCAAGTTGGATTAAGCAAGTTTTGTGCTAGACTCCAAAGAAGTCAGTACTCCAAAGAAATTCTGAACATAGGATGTACTTATATTAATTATGTTAGCAGATATTTAATTTCTTATTACATATTGTTTCTTATTTTTAGTGTGTGAATACCATTCTTAAAGATGTTATATCTTACGAAATAATTAAAACATGTATGGATAGTACAGAATCAATCGATTTGTTAATTGAATATGCCACAACAGTAAATAGTAAATATGGAGTTACATATGTTCCGTGGCTTAATTTATTTGGAATACATTATCCAGAAGTAGAACATCAGCTCAGAAATAATTTTGTAGATGTTATTTGTATTTTACTTTCAAACCCACCTGATGCTTGTAATAAATAGGTAAATAAATTGTTATGAGTATTAATTAAATATAATAATAATTAAATTCAAAAAAATTGGCAACCGTTAAAAAGCACTTTCTATCACTTGAGAGACTTGAATCGATTGTTTGTAGCCTTTTTTGGTAATTTTTTGCGTGATTAATTTAAGTACTAACTTTTAATAAGATTAGATTGGGAATTATGATATTTTTTGCCTGTCTGAGACATGGCTGAATCGAGATACTCCTAATCATAATTTGTTCATACAGGGTTATAATTTATTTCGGAGGGACCGCCATGTTGGTCGGGGTGGAGGAGTAAGTATTTATGTCAAAGATGTGATGACTTGTAAAATAGTTCCCTCTAGTTGTAATATTGAGCAACTTTGGTTAAGTTTTAATTTAAATAATAAGAATGTCTCGGTGGGTGTAGTTTATCGTCCACCTGATTTTAATATAATGCATTTCATAGAGATATTCGAGCAGGATATTTCTTCTTTTTTGTCATTACATGATGAGTGTCTGTGTCTTGGAGACTTTAACGTTGACTTATTAAAACATGATACTCCGTGTACCCGTCATTTTTTAAATTTAATTGAATCTTTAAACTTGTCCCAAATAGTGGATGCTCCGACACGAATTACCCTCACTAGTGCGACCTTGATTGACCTAATTTTAACAAGCAATGTCGAAATTATTAATAATGTTCAGGTTAAGCCAGTTTATAATATATCTGATCATGATACTATTAAATGTGTTTTAAACATTTCAAATCCTCCGAAAATACCACTTTTTAAAATTATTAGAGACTTCTAAAGTTTTGACCTTGATACCTTTGTGGCCAATTTACATGGGGCTTCGTTCGGTAATATTTTTTTGTTGGAAAATATAAAGGACAAGGTTCAGTTTTTTAATAATACTTTAATAAATGTTTTTAACGTTCATGCCCCTCTAAAGCGTATACGTATAACTAAGAAATTTGCACCATGGTTAACAGATAATATTCGATTTTTAATATCTTTGAGAAATAATGCACACTCTAAGTGGCGTAGGACTAAAAATGTGGCTCATTACAATTATTACAAATCTCTTAGAAATTATACTACCTTGGCATGTCGTAGAGAGAAAAAAGCCTACTTTTCCCAAAAACTTAATACCGGTGGAGTTAATAAAATTTGGAGGGAACTCGATATGTTAAATCTTAGAAAAGGAAAACCGGATATTCCTTCAACACTTTCCGATCCTGATAATATAAATGACTATTTTATTAATGGAATCGCTAAGCTGAGTCCAAACCCTGAACAGATTAATTGATATCAAAACAATAAAAAGCCTGGGGTAGAAAATTTTGATTTTCATATAGTTGCTGAAGAGGATGTGATTAAACTGTTGTATTCCATAAAGACTAATGCGGTGGGCGTTGACGGGTTAAGTATAAAGCTTTTGCTTCTTGCCACTCCATATATAGTACCCTTTATTACGCATATAGTGAACTGTTGTCTGCTCTCCGGTGAGTTTCCTGATCATTGGAAACATGCGATTGTTACACCTTTGCCTAAAGTTGCATGCCCAAATGAGTACAAAGACTTAAGGCCCATAAGTGTTCTTCCCTTCCTCTCTAAGATTTTGGAACGGTTCATGGAGTCACAACTCCGTGGTCACACTGATAAATTCTCCATTTTGCCCAAATTCCAATCGGGATTTAGACCGGGTCATAGCTGTGAGACAGCCCTTTTGGAAGTAATTGATGACATACTCGGGGGCATCGATGGAGGGTGCTTAGCAGTTTTGACCCTCATTGATTTTTCTAAGGCCTTTGATACAATAAGTCACAGCCTTCTTTGTTCTATACTAACATACATTGGTCTCAGTAACAACAGTTTGAAATTATTGCAAAGTTTTTTAAGTAATCGAAGTCAATCAGTGCGAGTCGCCGGTATTGAGTCGAGACCTTTACCAATCACCTGTGGTGTCCCACAAGGTTCCATTTTGGGACCTCTATTATTTTCAATTTACACTTCACAACTAATACATCGGGTGAAGTATTGCAGGGTACACTTGTATGCCGACGATACGCAGCTTTATCACATATGTCGTCCTAACGAGATTCACAGATGCGTCAGAGAAATCAATGATGATCTGGTGGGCTAGTTTCTGCTGCCAGTGATCACTCCCTATCAATTAATACAAAAAAAAGTACCGTCATGGTTTTTGATACTCAGAGGCTCAGAAGCAGTTGCTTACCACATATTAATATTAAAATCAACGGGGAAGTGTTACGGATTGATGACAAATGTAGAAATTTAGGCCTTACTATGGACTACAATTTGAGGTACAGATCGCATGTGAGCATAGTTATACGTCGGGCGTACTTTAATTTGAAGATGATTTACAATTCTAGGGACTATTTAAATCAAAAATTGAAAACTATATTGTGTGAGTCTCTGGTATTGTCCAGATTAAATTTTTGTGATACTATATATAGATTTTCAATAGACTCATCCGATAGACGACGTATCCAAGTTCTTCAAAATTCATGTTTGCGCCTAATATTTGGTATTCGTAAAAGGAATCACATAACACACAAATTGTTTGAACTGGGATGGTTAAATATGAATGATAGACGTTGTTTGCATGCGGCTTGTTTATTCCACAAAATTGTCTTAACGGGTGTTCCCTCCTACCTACATAGAAAAATTACCTTTAGATCAGATGTTCATAATTTGAATGTCCGTTTTCGAGGTCGCCTTACGCCTCCGGCTCACAAAACTGAAAAATTTAGATCGTCCTTCTCTTTTCAAATAGCTAAGATTTATAACTCAATTCCAGAAAATATAAAACTATTAGATCCTAGGTCATTCAAGGCGGCGTATAGGAGGATTTTGTTAAATATATAAAGATATATTACTTATTTATGTAAATTTTCCTTCAGAAAGGAATATCACTAGCTCTTGAGTGTATCTGTGCTCTGTATGAATTCTCTTGTTTATCTCGGATATGTTGGGGTGACTCGCCTGTCTGTTTAACAATTTAATTTATATCAAGGTTTTTTTTTTGTTTGCTCTAGTTGTGTCATGAGCCATTCTCTATTTTCTTTGTCTTTTTTTTCTTTTTTCCTAACACTTACAACATAACACAGTTTTATTAAGATACTAGCACAGTTTAATAGATAAATATTGTATTCGATAAACTTTAGTATTAGGGTGCTTAAGGTAAAGAACAGGGGGAATGTTTGTACCTTCATGGTCTTACATTCCCAGCTGACCTTCGGCATTTTCCAATTTAATGTAGCATTTTTTTTATTTAGTTTATGATGTTTTGTTTTCTCTTTCATAATTGGAAATAAAGACCATATTTATTTATTTATTTATTTATTTATTTATAATCAAAAAAAGCCTTTTCAACTCTACGGTAGTATTGTCTAGGTATTCCACGTGTTCTTTCAGATCCATTACTGACTAGATACGTCTCTACAATCATGTAGTGATGGTATAATATTATTACGAGAAGATAATTGCAAGATATTTTTTCCATATTTCATTTAATACGTATATATATATATATATATATATATATATATATATATATATATATATATATATATATATATATATATATATACATATATATATATATATATATATATATATATATATATATATATATACATATATATATATATATATATATATATATATATATATATATATATATATACATATATATATATATATATATATATATATATATATATATATATATATATATATATATGTTGCAACTCCCCAACATTTTTTTAGCTTTCCGCAGATTGTGTTGGCCAACGATTGGACTGACTACGGTTGCTGACCTAGTTATGATTTCCAATATATCGTTAAAAATCAAAAAAATGTAGATACATATACTCGTAATAAGTAATAATTAGTGTACTGCTTAACTCCATAATTATTTTATTTATTTATTTTTCTATCATTCACCTCCCCGCCTCTATAGTGATTTTTACCCTATTTCTTATTGCATCTCAATAGGGGCGGGATATCATAATATCCCTGTGAACGTTGCCCTGGTACCGAAACATACAAATTGTATTTCATGGTACTTTTTTTAAGGCAACACGGTGTTTTATCGGTTTGTTATGCAATTTTTTTAACCGATTACCCTGCCGAGACCGGCAGTGCTTTATTCTTAATTATAAAAATACGTAGTTCTTAAAAATATATTATGAAGTTATTTGGCTAGTAGCTATTGTAATATCAATAAAGTATCCATTTCCCATGCACTGTCAAAGTTTGTATTAAAAATCATCAAAGATAGTGAAGAAATATGTTAGGTACCAGTAGGCAAAATACGTCATATATAAAATCGCCAAATCAGTGATTCATTCGAAATTGGATAAAATTGCAACTCTGGGTTATGTAAAAAAATGACCTTACTATGCTTTCTCGCAATACTGCTAAAAAACTAATTGGTCGTACGTATTCTGGTAGTAAAACCTGCTGTGAATAACTTACTAAAGCACAAATTTAGAAAATATTCAGCTGTTTCTTATAAATAAAATGTTATTTCCGTTAGCTAAAATTATGCACTTTATTATATTTAACTTTTAATGACAATAGGAGAGCCAGTGAATTTTTAAAATTTTGAAAGTATGAAAACACTACACATTTAATCAATCCATTCGCATGCTAGACAATCAGTCAGTTTAGAGGTGTGATCGCATTTGAATCTAAACATACAGAGCCTCAGCTCGATCAATAGAACAGAAGAATACACGAGATATATTCATTTGAATGTCGATCAATGATTTATTTTAAAAATCCTAATTTTAATAATAATAATAATAATATCTGAAGTCAGATATTGTCGTAACTAAATTATATTAGGAATTATTTTTGTTAAATATCACAATGCACTTATAAACTGCAAAAAAAAACAATATATAATATCTGTTTTGTTTCTACTTAAGATAATTTTTAGTATAAAACTATTTCTGTGTATAAATTAGTCCTCATTCTCAACCTCAACTAACGGTAGATATTAAATTAAACATATTAATAATGTTTTCAAAATTATTTTTTGTTATTGTAGCTGGTTTACAGTTTGCAGTTGCTGATGAAACCTATGTAAGTATGATATTTTAAAGAACAGATACTTGATAGTAATTTTTAGTGTTCCGTACGGACACTTCGGTGTCTGTCTGTCTGTCCGTCTGTCTGTCACACCCGATTTTCTCCGAAACTATTTGTCATAGAAAGTTGAAATTTGCTAATAATATAGGAATTGATGGCCTCATCAGAGTCGTGTAGTTTTGAAAGTTAAATTTTAACTTAAAGGGTTAGTTTTGAGAGGTGAAATCGAAAGTGGAAAAAAAAATAATTTTTTACTATGTCATCGAGTGTAGTGTCAAATGAAAGCTTGTGAAAACACGAGTAAAAAAATATATATATAATGTAACACTTGGGCACACTTCGCATCGCTGTCCCCCCCTTATCTTGAAAAGTACTGATCAAAAATTTAACGACAGTGCATTGTAGTGTGTATAGCCTAGAGTGTTTCACTGATTTTTAATTGATTAAATTAGGCTATACGGAACAATAAAAAAAATGCGTTTTCTTTAATGTTCCGTACGGAACCCTTATAAGATCACTTCGGTGTCCGTCCGTCCCTCCGTCCCTCCGTCCATCCTATTTGACATAGAAAGTTGAAATTTGGTATTAATATAGGAATTACAACTCATCAGAGCCGTATAGTTTTGAAAGTTAAATTTTGACTTAAGGGGTTTATTTTGGTGGATGAAATCGGAAGTGAAAAAAATCTCCCCCCTTATCTCGAAAAATAATGATCAAAAAATGTTTAAAAAATTCTGGAATATTCTCCACGGGGTGTAGATTGAACGAAAATTATCACGAGTGCATTACCTTTAATAATTTATCTGGTATATAAAAAAAACAAATATTTCAAGATCATCAGTTTTCAGTAATGATTGGAAATAAACTTTGTTGAAAAATCATTTGGTGTGTGTTTTGTGAAGTCACTGATTATTTTATTCCTCCGTAACAAAATTTTTTATTTTAAAAGTAATCAACGTACGGAACACTAATTGCGCAAGTTCAACTTGCACTTGACCGGTTATTTAAATTTTAATTATTTTTTAAGTGCTGTACTCATTTCTTTGTTTTTTTAGGATAAAGTAAACATAACCTATGTTTACCAAGCAAAATGTCCCTATTGCTTACAATTTGTTGGTGATCAATTTTACTCAGGATATACAACACTTTCCGATTATATAGATTTGGAATTACTTCCTGTCGTCAGCGTAAGTAGAGTATATATAAGCGTATGAGTAATGCAATGCTCATACTGTTCCATGCAATAAGCCACATGCTCGTTTTTTATCAGTAAGGTTTTATTTTCTTCTTGGCAGATATACGTAAAGATCTCATATTTTTCTAAAAACACTAAAATGATGGTTGGTTTTTGTGTGTGTGTGTATATATATATATATATATATATATATATATATATATATATATATATATATATATATATATATATATATATATATATATAATATATATATATATATATATATATATATGTTATATATATATATATATATATATATATATATATATATATATATATATATATATATATATATATATATGTATATGTATAGTGACAGGCAGAAAGTGTGAGACATATGGAATTTTCCTTTATCACTAAATTGCATTCTGCATCACTTTAAATCTAAGAAAAATAATTTTGCAGTGCCAGTTATCCCTTGTCGTTTGGAGGGAAATTTAAATTTTCTAAACTCTAAAGTCTAAAAGTCCCTCTATTAAAATATCGAAAATATGAACTGGGAAAAAATATTTAGAACTGCATTTTGTGGTAGCGTGCAAAATGTTACCTTGATTAGAAAGAAATCGTATTTCGTCAGTTGTTAACCATTAAAAATATGATTGCAAGGAGATTTTTATTTCTTGAATTTAAAATACATTGCTTAAATTAATAGAAGAATTTTAAAATTTATTTGTTAATTCCAAGTACTGTTTTACTTTTTTCACAACCAATAATTAAAAAACGATGATTTTGGTTTAACATAGTACGGAAAATTATTGAATATTTTTATTCTACACCATACCGTTTAAAGTTTTTGTTTTTTGGGGACACTCTAGAGTCTTTATTGCAATAAAAGGAAACTAGTGAACTAATATTTACTAAACGTAACAAAGTCATTGAATATACATCATGCAAAAAATAAATAAATTACAGACACTTCAAAAATTAATTAAACAAAAAACGATAAACTAAAACAAATCATCTAGTTTAGATTTATTCTTTTATGTTTTCCAATAAAATATGACGCTAGGGTGTCCTTTAAAAAATAATACCGTGACAGTATGGGTAAGGACGTTTTCAGATAGGTACACAATAGACTACAATTCACGAAATAGACCGCAATGTTCCCTGTCTCAACATAAAGGTTATAAGAACCTACGAAAATAATACTGTTTTGGATTGGTACCAGGAGCTAACACCTGTACCATATTGTCTTAACACGGTCTATAAATTGTTATGTTTGAATTGCCCCTCCACGTACATTGGACAAACATCACAATGGATCAAACAAAGGATAACCCAACACAGGAGCGATTGTTAAAAAAAAAGATCTTGTGCTGTGGTTGACCACCATTTGAGTACTGGACGTTGTTTTGATTTTGAGAATGTTAAAATATTGGAGCGTGAATCGGATTATAAGAGACGCTTACTCCTTGAGATGAGCCACATCAATAAATATAAAACTTCAATTAACTATAGGACGGATACTAATATATTAAGCAACTTGTATTAACATTCTGAATCTTAGCCACTTTTTATTAGTGTTCCGTACGGAACACTTATAAGATGACTTCGGTGTCTGTCTGTCCGTCTGTCTGTCACACCCGATTTTCTTCGAAACTATTTGTCATAGAAAGTGGAAATTTGGTAATAATATAGGAATTGATGGCCTCATCAGAGCCATGTAGTTTTGACAGTTAAATTTTGAGTTTTGGGGGGTGAAATCAGAAGTGAAAAAAAATATTTTGTTACTAGGTCGTTGAGTGTGGTGTCAAATAAAAGCTTGTGAAATCACGAGTAAAATAAATAAATATATGTATATATATATATATATATATATATATATATATATATATATATATATATATATATATATATGTATATATATATATATATATATATATATATATATATATATATATATATAGTATATATATATATATATATATATATATATATATATATATATATATATATATATATATATATATTATATATATATATATATATATATATATATATATATATATATAATGTAATACGTGCGCACACTTTTCTTTGTATTATTTTTAAAAAGTCGCGAAAAATTGCTGCTCACCCTCCTTATCTCGAAAAATACTTATCAAAAAATTTTGAAAACATTCTGGAATATTTTCCACGGGGTGTAGATTGAACGAAAATTATCACGAATGCATTATCTTTAATAATTTATCTGGTATATAAAAAAAAAACAAAAATTTCAAGGTCAACAGTTTTCAGTAAAGATTGGAAACAAACGTTGTTGAAAATACATTTGGGGTGGGTTTTGTGAAGTCACTGATCATTTTATACCTCCGTAACAAAATTTTTTATTTTAAACGCAATCAACGTACGGAACACTAATTGCGCAAGTTCAACTTGCACTTGACCGGTTATTATAAAACAAAAAGTGCAGTTTTAACACAATATAGCGAAGATATATCAACAAATGTATTGATGGTTTAGGAGGAAATTTATTCTGTTTTAAAATGTTGTGCAGGTTGGATCGTTGTGTGCCTTCATATGTAATTTATGTTTTGTTGTAATCTTAAAACGATTTTAACTCTAGCTAGTAAGTCATTTTATTTATATTGACAACTGTTTTTGGAATCATGATGTTGTTGTTTTTTATTGTAGTGGCTCTTAAAAGAGCCGAAAAATTCGGCGAAATATCGAGTTTATAACAGTAATTGAGTGATTAATAAAATATTGGCAACAGACCGCATTCCCGATATACTTTTTCACAACTTAACTATTGCCACGGTCGATAAATAAACTATATATATATATATATATATATATATATATATATATATATATATATATATATATATATATATATATATATATATGTATATATATATATATATATATAATATATATATATATATATATATATATATATATATATATATATATATATATATATAATATATATATAATATATTAAATGTCCGTTAGTGCGCTTATCACTGGAGAACCACTTATCCGATTTACGTACTTTTTTTTTAAAACATACATATGTTCTCTGGCCAGGTTATAGGCTATATGTTATTACGATAGGTAGCATAAGGAATGAGCAGTGACGACAATAGTTAATGAAGTCGGAAAAAAGTATGCCGCTAGCGCGTTCTCTTGCAATATACAGCCTAAACCAATAAACATTGAACAATATTATATAGCAGAGAATATCTAAAATCTATAATCCATAATATATATAAAATGGAATGTCTCTCTGTCAATTAGTGCGTTTATCACGCTAGAACCACTTATCCGAGTTACGTGTCTTTTTTTTTTTAAATTCATACATATATTCTTTGGCAAGGTTATATAATAATAATAATAATCTATATCTATAATATATACAAAATGCAACGTCCCTCCGTCTATCTGTCTGTCCGTTAGTGTGCCTATCCCTCGAGAGCCACTTATCCGTTTTACGTGATTTTTTAAATTCGTACATATGTTCTTTGGCCAGGTTATTGATATATATTTTATTACGTTAGGTAACATAAGAAATAAGTACTGACGATAATATTGAATCAAGTTTGTCGCCAGTGCGCTCTCTTGCAATACGCTGCCTAAACCAGTAAATATGGAACAATATTATGTAGCAAAGAATATAATATATATAAAATGCAACATGTCTGTCTGTCGCTCTGTCCGTTAGGGCGCTTATCACGCGAGAATCACTTATCCGATTTACGTGCTTTTTTTTTTAAACATACATATGTTCTCTGGCCAGGTTATAGGATATATTTTATTACTTTAGGTAACATAGGGAATAAGCAGTGAGGATAATGGTGAATCAAGTCGGAAAAAAGTTTGCCGCTAGCGCGTTCGCTTGCAATACACTGCTTAAACCATTAAATATGGAACAATATCATGTAGCAAAGAATATAATATATATAAATATATATATATATATATATATATATATATATATATATATATATATATATATGTATATATATATATATATATATATATATATATATATATATATAATATGCTACGTCTCTCTGTCTGTCTGTTTGTCCGTTAGTGCGCTTATGAATTGAGAATCACTTATCCGATTTACATGTTTTTTTTTTTTTTTAATTCATACATTTGTTCTCTGGCCAGGTTATCTATAATTTTCTCTAATATATAAAATACAACATCTGTCTGTTTGTCTGTATATCTGTCTGTCTGTCTGTTGCGCCTACCACTCGAGAACCACTTATCCGATTTACGTGCTTCTTTTTTTAAACGTACATATGTTTTCTAGGCAGGTTATCTCTAATATATATAAAATACGTTTCTCTCTCTGTTTATCTGTCTGTCTGTCCGTTAGTGCGCTTATTAATCTAGAACCACTTATCCAATTTACGTGCTTTTTTTTTAACATACATATGTTCTCTGGTCAGGTTATAGGATATATTGTATTACGTTAGGTAATATAAGGAATAAGCAGTGACAATAATAGTGAATCAAGTTGGAAAAAAAGTTTACCGTTAACGCGTTCTCTTGCAATACACTGCCTAAACCATTAAATATGGAATAATGTCATGTAGCAAAGAATAATATATATAAAATACAACATCACTCTGTCTGTCCGTTAGTACCCTTATGACTTGAGAACCACTTATCCGATTTACAAGATTTTTTTTAATTTATACATTTGTTCTCTGGCCAGTTTATCTATAATCTTCTATTATATATATATATATATATATATATATATATATATATATATATATATATATATATATATATATATATATATGTATATATATATATATATATATATATATATATATATACATATATATATATATATATATATATATATATATATATATATATATATATATAAAATCCAACGTCTCTCTCTCTATCTATCTGTCTGTCTGTCCGTTAGTGCGCTTATCGCTCGAGAAGTACTTATCTGATTTACGTGTTTTTTTTTAATTCATACATATGTTCTTTTCCAGGTTACGTGACTATAATAATATTAATCTATAATATATATAAAATGCAACGTCTCTTCGTCTGTCTGTCTGTCTGTCCGTTAGTGCGCTTATTACTCGAGAACAGCTTATCCGATTTACGTTTTTTTTTTTTAGATTCATACATATGTTCTCTGGCCAGGTTATACGTTATATTTTATTACGTTAGGTAATATAAGAAATAAGCAGTGACGATAATAGCGAATCAAGTTGGAAAAAAGTTTGCCACGAGCTCACTCTCTAGCTGCCTAAACCGTTAAATATGGAACAATATCATGTAGCAGAGAATACAATATATATATAAAATGTAACGCCTCTCTGTCTGTCCGTTAGTGCGCTTATCACTCGAGAACCACTTATCCGATTTACTTGTTTTTCTTTTTTTTTAATTCATACATATATTCTCTGGCTAGGTTATATGATATTAATAACAATCTATATAATAATATATATAAAACGCAAGGTATCTCTATCTGTCCGTAAGTGCTCTTATCATTCGAGAACTACTTATCCGATTTACGTGTTTTTTCAATTCTTCTTAACGTAATATTTATCAAAAAAACGTCTGTTTAGCACTCAAGAACCACTTATCCGATTTACTTGTTTTCTAATAAAAGACATTTTCTCTGGTCAAATTATAAGATGTATTTTATTACGTAAGGTAACATAAGAAATATGCAGTGACGATAATAGTGACTCAAGACTACTAATATATATATATATATATATATATATATATATATATATATATATATATATATATATATATATATATATATATATATATATATATATATATATATATATATATATATATATATATATATATATATTATATATATATATATATATATATATATATATATATATATATATTATATATATATATATATATATATATATATATATATATATATATATATATATCAAAAATAATTTTTTCAGTGCAGAAATATTTTCTTAATAGCTCATTTTTAGGTATCGGATGATGGCATTTCATGCTCGCATGGAGAAAATGAATGTTTTATTAGCAGAGCTCAAGCATGCGGTTTCCAAAGGTCAGGTGTAACCCAAAAACTTCAAGTGGAATACCTTTACTGTACCGAAGAAAAGGCGATACAGGGCGATCTAGTTGAAGAATCTGACATTGAAGCAGTAAGTTAAATTAGTAACTAGTTTGTAAGGTTATGATTTACAAAAGCGAGATGTAAAATTCTTAAATACAATCTCGTGTAGGATAAGTAACAAATGAAAATCGTCCTATGAAACGAAACGCATCCTTGTTAATATATATATATATATATATATATATATATATATATATATATATATATATATATATATATATATATATACGAGGCTGGTTTGAAAAGTCTGTGCAAAAATAAAAACTACGTATGTGTTTGGGGTAAACCTTTTTTATTTTTCGACATAGTCTCCTTTTAGGCTTATACACTTCGTCCAACGATGTTCTAGTTTGTTGATCCCTTCCGAATAATAGGATTTGTCCAAGTCTGCAAAATATCCATTAGTGTCTGCAATCACTTCCTCGTTTGAATAAAATCTTTGTCCCGCCAGCCATTTCTTCAAATTGGGGAACAAATAGTAGTTCGAGGGAGCCAAGTCTGGAGAATAGGGGGGATGTGAAACGAGTTGGAATCCTATTTCCATTAATTTTGCGACCACAACTGCTGAGGTGTGTGCTGGTGCGTTGTCGTGATGGAAAAGGACTTTCTTGTGGGCCAATCGCGGGCGTTTTTCTTGCAGCTCGGTTTTCAAAAGGTCCAATAACGATGAATAATATTCACCTGTAATAGTTTTACCCTTTTCCAGATAGTCGATGAGGATTATCCCTTGCGAATCCCAAAAGACAGTCGCCATAACCTTTCCGGCCGAAGGAACGGTCTTCGCCTTTTTTGGTGCAGATTCCCCCTTGGTAACTCATTGTTTAGATTGTTGTTTGGTCTCAGGAGTATAGTAATGTATCCATGTTTCATCCACAGTGACGAAACGACGCTTTAAGTCCTCTGGATTCTTCTGGAACAGCTGCAAACCATCCTTGCAACACTTCACACGATTCCGTTTTTGGTCAAGCGTGAGCAATCGTGGCACCCATCTTGCGGATAGCTTTCTCATGTCCAAATGTTTATGCAAAATATTATATACCCGTTCAGTCGAGACGCCCACAGCACTAGCAATCTCACGCACCTTAACTCTTCTGTCATCCATCACCATATCATGGATTTGATCAATGATTTCTGGAGTCGTAACCTCCACAGGCCGTCCAGAACGTTCAGCGTCACTTGTGCCCATACGGCTAGTCCGAAAATTTTGAAACCACTTATAAACTGTTCTAATCGAAGGTGCAGAGTCACCATAATGTTTATCAAGCTCCTCTTTAGTCTCCTGAGGCGTTTTGCCTTTCATAAAGTAATGTTTAATCACCACACGAAATTCTTTTTCGTCCATTTCTTGAAAATCACTCGACTTCCTTGACTCACACGAATGCCAAACACAAAGAAATAGACCAATAGGGCTGAAACTTGGTGTGCGTTCATTCAAGAGATGCTACTAACTAAACATGACCTCGATACGCGCCGGTGGTGCCATCTCTCGGACTTTGCACGGACTTTTCAAACCAGCCTCGTATATACATATATATATATATATATATATATATATATATATATATATATATATATATATATTTCGTTCGCAAAGTTATTAGTTTTTGACCAATTTCATGGTTGGAAAATGTTATTTTCCGGCTAGTATAAAAATTGAATTTTTCCGTACTATTTTACTACCAATCACCAAGTCAGAAGATATTCTTGTTGTCTTTGATTCTTAAATTTGTTGGTGTGACTTAGATTTTAGATTTTTTTTTAGATTCTAGAAATATTAAAAAAAATTCAATATGGAATGCGACTAAAAAATAACTGTTTAATAAAAAAAAACGGCCAGATGCCAGCCGGATTTGCGCAATTAGTGTTCCGTACGGTGATTGCTTTCAAAATTAAAAAAATGAGTTTTCAACGAAGTTTGTTTCCGATCTTTATTGAAAAACTTGTTTTTTTTTATATACCAAATAAATTATCAAAGTTAAAACTAAAATTAAAATTTAAAAATTATCAACGTAATAATTTTCATTCATTCCACACTTTATGGAAAATATTCCAAAATTTTTTCAAAATTTTTAGTTCATATTTTTCGAGATAAGAGGGGGAGGAACAGCAAGTTTTTAAAAATATTATGAAAATAATTTACACGAATATTACATCATATATATTTTTGAACTCGTGTTTTCACAAGCTTTCATTTGACACCACGATGATCTGTTAAATATTTTTTCACTTCTGATTTCACTCCTCAAAACTAACCCCTTAAGTCAAAATTTGACGGGTATGATTCATATATTTATGCCAAATTTCAACTTGCTAAGTCAAATAGATTCGGAGAAAATCGGGTGTGACAGACAGACAGCAGACGGACAGACAGACGGACACCGAAGTGCTCCCATAAGTGTTCCGTATGGAACACTAAAAATATTAATCTCCATTTTTGTTAAAGTTTTTTAAACTTCCGATCTATATATTTTTTAATTTTTCGGTTTTGGACGGAAGATTTGGAGGCGTCGATTGCAAATCAGTGAATTTGTTTTCAAAAGTCAAAAGAGTTGACTTATTTATGACTTGGTTTTTGAAGATATTACTGTAGAGAATACATTTTTATTTTATTAAAATCATATCTGTCGAGTCGATCTAACAGTGGAAAGGGACATAATATGAATATTTATCTCTTTATAATTTCAATAGTAGGATGATGTGGGTAGATTGTGAGGAATATTAAATTTGACTTGATTTTGATTAAGAAAAAGAACAAAACAATTCTTCCATTTAACTGTAAATTACGAAAGGCTTACAAATAAATGTATGGAATATTATTTTTAGTGTTCCGTACGGAACACTTATAAGATCACTTCGGCGTCTGTCCGTCCGTCTGTCTGTCTGTCTGTCCGTCTATCTGTCACGCTCGATTTTCTCCGAAACTATTTGACAAGAAAGTTGAAATTTGGCATTAATATAGGAGTTGACGGTCCCGTCATGGCTGTGTAGCTTTGAAAGTTAAATTTTCACTTAAAAGGTTAGTTTTGGGTGGTAAAATTGGAAGTGAAAAAAAAATTTATCAGGTTATTGAGTGTGAAATGAAAGCTTATGAAAACACGAGTTCAGAAATATATGTAATTTAATACTTGCGCACACATTTCTTTGTATTATTTTTAAAAAATTGCCAAAAATCGCTGCCCCCCTTATCTCGAAAACTACTGATCGAAAAATTTTGAAATACTCTGGAATATTCTCCATAGGGTGTAGATTGAACAAAAATTATCACGAGTGCATTACCTTTCTGATCGAAAAATTTTGAAATACTCTGGAATATTCTCCATAGGGTGTACTTCCGTAACAAAAATTTTTATTTTAAAAGCAATCAACGTACAGAATTGCTCAAGTTCGACTTGCCGGTTATTTTAAATATCGGCATCACTAGTTGAGCTTCGTTCTAGAGTTAAAATAAAACATTTAGCTCTCTCGATTGCTTTTAATGGTAAATTTTGAGTAATTGGTGTTTTTGAAGTTACTTGACTGTACGAATAAAATAATTATAATAAGAAATTTTGATGAAAATTGCTCATAAGGAAATGTGAGTACTTAATTTTTTATCATTTTTGATTTTGTCTTTTATTTTAGTGTGTGAATACCACTCTTAAAGATATTGTATCTTACGAGACAGTTAAAAAATGTATGGATGGTGATGAATCAGTTGGTTTGTTGACGGAATATCGTGCTAAAGTAAGTCAGTATGAAGTTACATATGTTCCATGGCTTAATTTATTTGGACAACATGATGAAGATGCAGAAGCCGAGCTCAGATATTCTTTTATAAGCACTGTTTGTAGTCTTCTTTCAAACCCTCCTGATGGTTGTAACAAATAAATAAATTTTTATAGTATTGATTAAATTTAATAGTGTCTAAAAGAGTTTTATTGGATTTGGGTGTATTTTTCGACGGCCCTGTAAAGAAACTCTAATTTTGGAGTGTTTATAGCGATTGTAAGATGCTAATTAGGATTAAGGTGTAACTTGGCACTAATACTAAGACGATGTAAAACTTGTCACCTGCTTATCTTTAAACAAGATTAAACAATCGAAAAAACCGTCTCTACTCCATGACAGGAGAATCGAAGGATTCCACATGCTCCACCAGTCTAGTCTCACGCTCGATAAGTGTTCATAATGCTGTGGTGTCATCAATATTTTCTAATTTGTTATCATTTTGTTATAAAAGTTTTTCATATTACATCTACTACGATGAATACCTTTTAAGTTTTTACAAAAACAATAAAAGAAAAAGAAAATTTAGTACAAATCGTTTTATTGTCCCTCAAAATATTCACTTTTAAGATTTACACTCTTTTGCATGAGTTCGAACTAATTCTCTAAACATTTGGTACTGAAATTGATACTTCAAAAACATAGTTTTGGAAGGATTCTACAGCTTCTTGCGGTGATGAAAATCCCTGTCCACGCTTTTTTTTGACATTTAGTAACAAAAAGAAGTCGTTAGATGATAAATCAGGTGAATATCGACAATAAGACATTAATTTGATTCCTGTGGTGCAACTCAAATTCGACCATCTCGCATCTATGGAATACTGCTCCCATGTTTGGGGCTCCGCTCCCAAATATACACTGCATTTGTTGGATTCTGTTTAGAGGAGAGCTGTTCGTCTGATTGGAGACCCGAAACTGACCGGGTGGGTTAAGTTAGGTAAAGAAACTTTATTTAAATAAAATTTCGCCGTGTAAACATTAAGGTTTACGAAACTTTAGCTGCAGCAATCCGCCACTAGAGATTAAAATTATTAACGAAAATAGTTTGAACAGGTATGGTATCATTTATTCAAATTAAAAATAACCGGTCAAGTGCAAGTTGAACTTGCGCAATGAGTGTTCCGCATGTTGATTGCTTTTAAAAGGAAAAATTTTGTTACGGAGGTATAAAATGATCAGTGACTTCACAAAACACACTCCAAATGAATTTTCAACAAAGTTTGTTTCCAGTCTTTACTGAAAACTGATGACCATGAAACTTCTGTTTTCACAAGCTTTCATTTGACACCACACTCGATGACCTAGTAAAAGATTATCTGTTCATTATTAGAGTGCCACACAAGCTGACCACTTGAATTGATTGATGCTAGCCGTGCCCGCGGCTCCGCTCGCGTGGACTTGATTCACTATTATCGTCACTGCTGATTCCTTGAACGTATGTATTTATAAAAAAACACGTAAATCGGATAAGTGTTTCTCGAATGATGAGCGCACTAACAGACAGACAGAGACACGTTGCATTTTTATATATATCAGATATATTTTTTGTTACATGATATTGTTCCATATTTAACAGTTTAGGCAGCGTATTGCAAGAGAACGCGCTAGCAACAAACTTTTTCCGACTTGATTCACTATTATCGTCACTGCTTATTTCTTATATAACCTGACATAATAAAATATAGCCTATAACCTGACTAGAGAACATATGTATGTATTAGAAAAAAGCATGTAATTCGGATAAGTGGTTCTCGAGTGATAAGCGCACTAACGGACAGACAGACAGAGAGACGTTGCATTTATATATATATATATATATATATATATATATATATATATATATATATATATATATATATATATATATATATATAACCTATATATATATATAGAAGATTATAGATCAAACCTGGCCAGAGAACAAATGTATAAATTAAAAAAAAAGCATGTAAATCGGATAAGTGGTTCTCAAGTCATAAGCGCACTAACTGGACAGAGAGACGTTTTGCATTTTATGTATATTATATCCTTTGCTACATGATATTGTTCCATATTTAATGGTTTACGCAGTGGATTGTAAAAGAACGCGCTAGCGGTAAACTTTTTTCCGACGTGATTCACTATTATCGTCACTGCTTATTCCTTATGTTACCTGCACGACGTTTCGCCAAATCTCATTTGGCCTTATAGGTAGCTTCGAGCGGCAGGGGCAGCAAAATCACAGTATTGAGTAGCAGCAGCAGCAGCAAGAGCACTTGAAAATGCCAAATAAAATTTTGGCGAAACATAGTGCAAATTCATTGAAACCCGGTATTTTAAGGTATTATATATTATTTATATATATATATATATATATATATATATATATATATATATGCTTTATTTTAAAAGAAAATCAAACTACAATGAACCTAGGTGCAAAATTAATTCCGAGAATTTGTGCGTGCACCTACTGAAGAAATTTAAAATTTATAATTTACATTCTCTTACATACACAACAATATATGAAACAAATTATAAACAAGTCAGATAACAAATCAATTCAAATATACCAAAGTCAAACAACAAAAACAAATCTTTCCTTAATTGAAGTTACCATGTAGTTATTTGTCTCTATATTTTTGAAAATGGTTTATTTTTAAAGGATCGTGACATGGCGTTATATGTTCTAGGAGCTGTAAACAGCAAGTTCCTTTGTACTGAAGTAAATCTTACCCTAGCTGTAGTCAAACAACAAAAACAAATCTTCCCTTAACTGAAATAACCATGTAGTTATTTGTCTCTATATTTTTGAAAATGGTTTATTTTTAAAGGATGGTGGCATGGCGTTATATATTCTAGGAGCTGTAAAAAGCAAGTTTCTTTGTACTGAAGTAAATCTTACCCTAGCTGTACTTATGGAAAGTTTTTCGTTATATTTTCTATTTATTGAGTATTTAACGATATTCTTCGTGATTTTGTTATTATAATACAACCGTATCACGGATTTTATATATAGCCTAGAAACATTCAGAACTTGTGCTTCTTGAAACAGAATTTTTGTAGGAAACCGTTTATTCTTGAATAAAGCTATTTTTAGGATTTTCTTTTGTGTTAACTCGAGAGTACTTAAGATGGTATCATAGGCCATCCCCCAAAATACACACGCTATAATTAATATGGATGCTATGAGAGCCTTATAGATATTTATGATAGATTTCTGTGATAAGCTTTGCCTTAATATGCTGAATATATACATTAACTTTCTAATTTTATTACAACTTAGTCTATGTGAAAGTCCCACTTCAAATGTCTGTCAAAATAAACATCATCTTGATGATCACTCTTTCCACAGAACTTATTTTTAGTTAGCAATCACAGTAATATGGGTATTGGGATTTTGTAACCATAAATCCGTTTCAATATCTCGAGGTTCGTTTAAGTGTTATACAATTATGTCATTAGGTTCTCTAATTTTTTTCAATTTTAGTAATCTAGTCAACTAAATGTGATAATAGAGCGTATCAGTATCAAAAACCTCTTAGCTGTCATCTTAATTGTTACAGTGGCACAACAAATCTATATTAAGAAAGAAAAAGGGCAGCTTGAAACCAATTCGCTTAAATTATTATATATTTAAACAATAGAACCGACTCACCAACTTTTCTTCAATGTTTCACAGAACCAGGGGTTCTGATAAGTTCCAGGTGTCCAATCAGGCAAATAGCTTTCTTTTGAATAGAACCTGATAAATGCAACGTAGTAGCAATATTCCATCGGTAGTCGAATTTGAGCTTTGTATACGAATAAAAACTGATGCCGAGGATAGAACATTCTAGCGGAACTAATAATCCATTAGTTAGAATCTTTTTTAAAGAATATTAATATATTTGGCTTCATAATGTTTTGAAAAAGTAGTAACATTAGATTAAAAATTGCTACAACAATTTAAATATAATTTATTATTTTATTTAACTAGTTAAACTTATATCATTAAAATTATTGTTGGTGCAGTAATTTTATAATTTTTATTAATTTAATTATTATATCTCCATATAAGATTACCAATAAAAAAATAATTTTTTAACATCATTGGTTAATTTATTTTTTATTTGTATAAAGATTGTATTAAATAATATTACATAAAAAATATGATGTATAAATATAAGATTCATACTGGCCAGTTTTTCCCTCTAAATCGACCAAACAACTTCCTCAGCCACTCAACATGTACAGTAACCTACGTATAATAATTAAAAATAACTTTGGTTACTGAAAATATTATTAAACTCAAGAGAAATTAATTCTAATTTAAAAAAAAAAAAAAAATTGAGACTAAAATGGCCAATTTCTCGGGCCCAAAATTGTTTAAATGAGTTCTTAAGTACCTCAGATATATATTTTCTGATATTTCAGGTATAATGAAAAAAAATTGTTTAAAAAATTCGTCAGAAGAAAAAAACGTGAATCGGTAAACTTTATCAATATTATGAGGAGGTAAAAATATATCTAATGTATAAAAAATGGATAAAATTATGTATGGATCAATTAAAATAATGTCCATGAAACATATTTCCAGAGTTAATTAAAAAAAAAATTAGCTTACAGTTTGCAAGTACACCTATTTAATCATAAAAAATGATCAAAAAAAAAACACGACAAAAACGTCCAATTTCTCCTAACCAGAAGGTTCAAATGACATACATAGCCCTTTAAACTTTTCGTTTTTTTATCTAGAATCAAAATATGTCAGAAATTTTAGTTTATCCTCCATATATTCATGATAAAATTGCAGAAAAACTTGACAATTCTCCCATTTTTGAAGGTGTTGCTCGAATTTTTTAGCGCTCGCAATATTTTTTCCTTAATGTAATCGTCGAGATGAGTATTTAAAAAAAAATAGCAGTAATGACGATTTTTGTTTTTGGCCTATTTTCGTCGTATTCTAACTGGACTATTACTTTGTTTTTTGTTTATTATTTCTCACAATCTATTTGACATAATTGTATTACTTAAACCATAACAAAACAGAGATTCATACTATTTTCATTTCTCCACAGAATCAATGTAACTAATAGACTTTTCAAAAAGTTAAAATTTAGTCTCAGCTATATTTGCCCCAAAAAACCTTTAGTGGATCCAACACTTTGAGTTTAAAAAAAAAACACAAGTGGGCCAAAATTGAGAGATAAAAAATAAACAATTATGAGAAGTTCGTTATATTCTTCTCAAAACACCTCTTAATGTCAATTTTGGTCAAGAAAGGAAATGAAAATTTTTTTATTCAATTATTTTTTAATCAGTTTTCACCTTAAATTTTTCAAAAAATATTAAAGCTTATTTTTTTTACTAAACTCAGAAAAATAAATTAAAAACTTTTTTTAGAGAAATATCCAACCATATCCATATATTAAATCATAACCTTTCCTCTGTGGTTTGGAAAGTGGCACTTTCAAGTATGAGTAAATACATTTGGTTTTAAGACGTTATCTTAAGTGAATACTTGAAGGTACACCACTACCACTTTCGGAACATGCTTCTTACAACATTATGGATGTATCCGCATAGATTAGTATAAAAAATAATATATAATGAATCAATTCTCTAAACAAGATTACGAAATGTCACTTGTGATACCATATATTTTAGTTGTTGCTCGTTGATACTAAAAATATATATTTATTACTATTTTGAGTACAATTTAAAGATGATTAGAGAAAAAAATACCAGACGTGAAATATTGAAAATCACATTCCTTAGCTTCTTGATGAAGCGTAAAACCGTAGGAAAAATTGTAGTTTTCACATTAGTGTCGAAAATACTATTTTCCGAATTGGGAAATAGTTCAAAAATTAATGTTTCGAATGCACTCATAAAAAATAGATCCTTATTCAATTTCTTAGAAATTTCCTTTTCTGTGGCAACATTTTCTTTCAGATATGTATAATATAATATGTAAAGTGTGTTTAAATCATTTCCCAGTAAATATTTTCTTTCAAATCCTTTTAGGCAATAACCAAATTTTTATGGATGCCAATTTTCGAGAATTTTTAGTTTTGCCTATTTCTATGGAAAATCAGATTAACCGTCTTTTTATTTCAGAAACAACTCCTATAAAAAAATACAAATACAAAAATTTCCTGATATAAGGAAAGAGAAACTACTGATCTCGTTCTGCCTTACCATACTCTCCATGGCCATATCCCACACAAGTTGTTAGTGGTTTGACTCACTTGTTTAATGTCAGATTTTTCAACAGTACTTTTGTTTCAGTGCAGTAAAGAAATTCAGCTTTTTTGAGTAACACCAGTTCTTTGGAATGAGCATGCTTGAGCTTTGCTAATAAAACATTCGTTTTCTCCATGCGAGCATGAAATGCCAGCAACCTCGAGCTAAAAATAAGTTACTAAGAAAATATTTTTTAGCTGAAAACAGTATTCTTTGCTTTTGTATATATATATATATATATATATATATATATATATATATATATATATATATATATATATTTATCCTCCTCGGGCCCCGGGTATCATATATGATACCCCGAGTTCTAAATTATTTAACAAATCTGCAGCTCGATTTGGACAACGCTCCCGCTGATATGCGTATATTAATGCGCAGAAAATTGCCGGCTCACGTTGGGGCCAATGTAGTCGAGATATTCAGTTGTTTACATGCATGTTTTGAGTCACCATGGCTGCTGCTAATAAAATTACGCAAAATAAACGTAAGTACCTAGTATTTGTGTCGTTTTTTTTAATAAGCTTTCTAATTATTAGTTAAAGAAAGGTGGGGAATATTTGTTATAGTAGGCATAGTAGGATAAATAATATTTTTGATTCCTGGAACCCAGGGTATCACCGTTGATACCGTGGGACCCAAACGATACATTTATCATTTTTTATTTTCAGCGCTTTCTCTTCAAGAACTACAGGATATCGCAGATAATTTGAATTTAAATGATTCCGATTTGGACGAAAATCTTCTTGATGACGACGACGAGTGGGGCGCGTGGGATGAGCCTTCAGAAATCCAAACTTTTGGCGCCAGCCAAGACCAAATGATCCTTGAAAATGACCAAGAAGAGGACGATAATTTAGGCTGTGAGCTTGAATACAGTAGCAGTTGGGACGACGACTTGCCGTTAATAAATTTGATTCCAATTGGTAAAAAAAGGAAATGGAAGAGAACCAATTTTCAACCACAACGTGAGAAGTATGTGCCTTGTGATCGAGATCCGTTGAGCCTTGAAAATATTCCAAAACCTATTGACTTTTTCAATAAATACCTTGACGATAATTTTTTTCAATCCATGGCTATGTACACAAATATGAAGGAAGTGAAAGTATCAGGAAAGTCGCTGGGGACCAGTCCAGAAGAATTAAAAACGTTTTTTTTGCGTGTTGCATGCTCATTGGTATTTACAGTTTACCAAGAATCCGAATGTTTTGGAGGTCGGATACCAGGGTACCAATCGTTTCAGATAATCTGTCAAGAAATCGCTTTTTTTTTTCGCTCTGAGAACACGGCTAAAAATTGTGGACGATGATTCTGTATCCAACGAGGCTAAAGCACTTGACAGATTTTGGAAAGTCAGACCGATGTTGGATTCAATCCAAAAAGGTTGTCGACAAAATAAAAGATCTCAAAACGTATCAATTGATGAACAGATGATCCCATTTCATGGAAAGGTACTGATGAGACAGTTTGTGCCGGGAAAACCCAATCCTGTTGGACTGAAAAATTTTGTTATGACGACGACTACCGGGATACCACTTGATTTTCATTTATATGAAGGGAAGGGCAAATCCACAGAATCCAGTCTAATCCATACACCAGAAAAATTAGATGTTGGTGGAAAGGTGGTGTTGAAACTAACAGATACTTTACCAGTAGGAGTATCATTATTTGTCGACAGATACTTCACATCAGAAACATTGATTGATACTCTGTTTTCTCGGAAAATATACGTAACTGGCACGCTAATGAAAATGAGAATACCAAAAACAGATCTGCAGTTGTTATCTGACAAAAATTTAAAAAAATCTGGAAGGGGCAGTCATGATATGTTGGTTACTGAAGATAACAAAATAGCTCTTACAAAATGGTTTGATTCTAAACCAATTCATTTGGCTTCGGGAGAATTTGGAACAGAGCCCTTAGGTTCATGCAAGCGCTGGTCAGTGCAGGGAAAAAAAATACATAGAAATCAGTCGTCCATCAGTAGTTCAGCAATACAATGAAAAAATGGGAGGTGTGGACTTGTTGGACAGAGTTATGTCAAAGTACCCTATGAGCAGTAGAACAAATAAATGGACCATCTGATGTATTTACGCTTTTGTTGATTTTAGCGCTGCAGCTAGTTGGCTCCAATATCGAGAAGTTTGCGCTGCTGAAAAAATTCCCAAAAAAGACATCGAAGACTATTTGTCATTCAAATTTTCGCTTGCTAAGTCTCTTTTGTACAGTGAAAAACGACATGAATCAACTTCGACAACTACTGAAGAAGAGAACAATGAACCTCCAAGGAAAACAAGAAAAATTATGCCAGTTCCTGACAAACGTTTACGAAAACAAGAAGCGAAACATCTCCCGCAATTCGTTAGCGAGAAACAAAAATGTAGGTCAAAATGCAGATATCCTGAGTGCACACACTTAACCTTTTGCAAATGTGTTGAATGCAATGTATTTTTATGCTGCAGTATTAAAAGAAACTATTTTTCTAAATTTCACAAATAAATACTGAAAAAAAACCTTAATTGTTTTAATAGCATCGTACAGACCCAAAGTATCATTTGTGATACCACAATTTTTGAAAAAAACTGCGCTTTTAAAAAAATTTATCTATAATGATTAATGTTTTGGGACCCCTGAAGAGTATTTATTTCACTTGGCAGCAAAAAATTTACGTCAATTCTCTCTTGGGCCCGAAGAGGATATATATATATATATATATATATATATATATATATATATATATATATATATATAATAAAGAAAGAAAGAATATATATATATATATATATATATATATATATATATATATATATATATATATATATATATATATATATATACCACTAACAACTTGTGTGGGATATGGCCATGGAGAGTATGGTAAGCCAGAACGAGATCAGTAGTTTCTCTTTCCTTATATCAGGAAATTTTTGTATTTGTATTTTTTTTATAGGAGTTGTTTCTGAAATAAAAAGACGGTTAATCTGATTTTCCATAGAAATAGGCAAAACTAAAAATTCTCGAAAATTGGCATCCATAAAAATTTGGTTATTGCCTAAAAGGATTTGAAAGAAAATATTTACTGAGAAATGATTTAAAACACACTTTACATATTATATTATACATATCTGAAAGAAAATGTTGCCACAGAAAAGGAATTTCTAAGAAATTGAATAAGGATCTATTTTTTATGAGTGCATTCGAAACATTAATTTTGAACTATTTCCCAATTCGGAAAATAGTATTTTCGACACTAATGTGAAAACTACAATTTTTCCTACGGTTTTACGCTTAATCAAGAAGCCAAGGAATGTGATTTTCAATATTTCACGTCTGGTAATTTTTTTCTCTAATCATCTTTAAATTGTACTCAAAATAATAATAAATATTTATTTTTAGTATCAACGAGCAACAGCTAAAATATATGGTATCACAAGTGACATTTCGTAATCTTGTTTAGAGAATTGATTCATTATATATTATTTTTTATACTAATCTATGCGGATACATCCATAATGTTGTAAGAAGCATGTTCCGAAAGTGGTAGTGGTGTACCTTCAAGTATTCACTTAAGATAACGTCTTAAAACATAATGTATTTACTCATACTTGAAAGTGCCACTTTCCAAACCACAGAGGAAAGGTTATATATGGATATGGTTGGATATTTCTCTAAAAAAAGTTTTTAATTTATTTTTCTGAGTTTTAGTGAAAAAATAAGCTTTAAAATTTTTGAAAAATTTAAGATGAAAACTGATTAAAAAATAATTGAATAAAAAAATTTTCATTTCCTTTCTTGACCAAAATTGACAGTACGGGGTGTTTTGAGAAGAATATATAATATATAATTGTTTATTTTTTATCTCTCAGTTTTGGCCCGCTTGTGTTTTTTTTTAAACTCAAAGTGTTAAATCCATTAAAGGTTTATTTCGGGGGCAAATATAGCGGAGACTAAATTTTAACTTTTTGAAAAATCTATTAGTTACATCGATCCTGTGGAGAAATGAAAATAGTATGAATCTCTGTTTTGTTATGGTTTAAGTCATAAAATTATGTCAAATAGATTGTGAGAAATAATAAACAAAAAACAAAGTAATAGTCCAGTCAGAATACGACGAAAATAGGCCAAAAACAAAAGCGTCGATACTGCTATTTTTTTTTAAATACTCATCTCGACGATTACATTAAGGAAAAAATATTGCGAGCGCTAAAAAATTCGAGCAACACCTTCAAAAATGGGAGAATTGTCAAGTTTTTCTGTAATTTTATCATGAATATATGGAGGATAAACTAAAATTTCTGACATATTTTGATTCTAGATAAAAAAAAAACGAAAAGTTTAAAGGGCTATGTATGTCATTTGAACCTTCTGGTTCTGTAAGCTAATTTTTTTTTAATTAACTCTGGAAATATGTTTCATGGACATTATTTTAGTTGATCCATACATAATTTTATTCATTTTTTATACATTAGATATATTTTTACCTCCTCATAATATTGATAAATTTACCGATTCACGTTTTTTTCTTCTGACGAATTTTTTAAACAACTTTTTTTCATTATACCTGAAAATATCAGAAAATATATATCTGAGGTACTTAAGAACTCATTTAAACAATTTTGGGCCCGAGAAATTGGCCATTTTAGTCTCAATTTTTTTTTTTTTTAAATTAGAATTAATTTCTCTTGAGTTTAATAATATTTTCAGTAACCAAAGTTATTTTTAATTATTATACGTAGGTTACTGTACATGTTGAGTGGCTGAGGAAGTTGTTTGGTCGATTTAGAGGGAAAAACTGGCCAGTATGAATCTTATATTTATACATCATATTTTTTATGTAATATTATTTAATACAATCTTAATACAAATAAAAAATAAATTAACCAATAATGATGTTAAAAAGATTATTTTTTTTATTGGTAATCTTATATGGAGATATAATAATTAAATTAATAAAAATTATAAAATTACTGCACTAAACAATAATTTTAATGATATAAGTTTAACTAGTTTAAATAAAATAATAAATTATATTTAAATTGTTGTAGCAATTTTTAATTTAGTGTTACTACTTTTTCAAAACATTATGAAGCCAAAATATATTAATATTCTTTAAAAAAGATTCTATGAGATAAAACATAAAACGGGGTTCTTAATATATCGGTGAAACCTGTTTCATTCAAACTGGTGACCCAAATGCTCTGAAATCTCCTTGTAAGACAGATAGAAATAATTTTATAACTAATAGAAATGATCTTCGTTACGGCAAATATGATAAAATTCAAGATTTTTTTTTTAAAGTAACTGTAAATTTAAAATAAAAAAAAAACATAAAATTGAAAGTAAAATGGTCATTTTTTTCAGCCTAAATGGACCAAATGCCTTCCTGAGCCTCAGTATAATAATTAAAAATAACTTTAGTTACTGAAAATATTATAAAACTCAAGAAAAAATAATTTTAAGAAGGAAGTCGAAAATTTGCATTAAACAAAATAAATTTGAGACTTAAATTGTTTAAATTTGTTCTTAAGTACGAGTACCTCAAATGAAAGCTTAGGGACTAAGAATCATTTTCTGTTATTTTAGGTAGGGTAGTAGTATATTGAAAGAAACTTGTTGAAAAAAAGGAAAAGACGTAAAACGGTAAAAGTTATCAATATAACGAGCAGTGAAAGATATATATAATAGGTAAATAACCGGTCAAGTGCAAGTTGAACTTGCGCAATTAATGTTCCGTACGTTGGGTTTAAAATAAAAAATGTTGTAACGGAAGTATAAAATGATCAGTGACTTCACAAAACACACCCCAAATGAGTTTTCAACAAAGTATATTTCCAATCTTTACTGAAAATTGATGACCTTGAAATTTCTGTTTTTTTTATATACCAGATAAATTATTACAGGTAATGCACTCGTGATAATTTTCGTTCAATCTACATCCCGTGGAGAATATTCTAGAATTTTTTCAAAATTTTTTGATAAGTACTTTTCGAGATAAGGCGGGTGGACAGCGATTTTTCGCGATATTTTAAAAATAATACAAAGAAAAGTGCGCGCAAATATAACATTATATATATATATATGTATATATATATATATATATATATATATATATATATATATATATATATTTTACTCGTGTTTTCACAAGCTTTCATTTGACACCACACTCGATTACCTAGTAAAAAATTTTTTTTCACTTCCGATTTCACCCCCCAAAACTAACCCCTTAAGCCAAAATTTAACTTTCAAAACTACATGGCTCTGATGAGGCCATCAATTCCTATATTATTACCAAATTTCAACTTTCTATGACAAATAGTTTCGGAGAAAATCGGGTGTGACAGACCGACAGACAGACGGACAGACAGACGGACAGACAGGCGGACAGACAGACGGACAGACAGACGAACAGACAGACGGACAGACAGACGGACAGACACCGAAGTGATCTTATAAGTGTTCCGTACGGAACACTAAAAATGGCTAAAATTATGTTTAGATCAATTAAAGTAATGTCTATGGAACATATTTCCAAAATTAACTAAAAATAATTAGCAGTTTGCAAGGACACCTATTTAATCATAAATAACCGATCAAGTGCAAGTTGGACTTGCGCAATTAGTGTTCGGTACGTTGATTGCTTTTAAAATAAAAATTTTCGTTACAGAAGTATAAAATGATCAGTGACTTCACAAAACACATTTCAAATGAATTTTCAACAAAGTTTTTTTCCGATTTTTAGTGAAAACTTGAAATTTTTGTTTTTTTATATACCAGATAAATTATTAAGGGTAATGCACTCGTGATAAGTTGCGTTCAATCTACACCCTTTAGAGAATATTCCAGAATTTTTTCAAAATTTTCCAATCGGTACTTTTCGAGACAAGGTAGGGGGACCGCGGTTTTTTCACACTTTTTTAAAAATAATACAAAAAAAATTGTGCGCAAGTATTACATTATTTATATTTTTAACACCCTACTCGATGACCTGGTAAGCAAAAAAAAATTTGACCCCCCAAAACTATCCCCTTAAGTCAAATTTTAACTTTCACAAACTACACGGCTCTGTTGAGGCCATCAATTCCTATATTATTGCCAAATTTTAACTTTCTATGTCAAATAGTTTCGGAGAAAATCGGGTGTGACATACTGACAGACAGAGAGACAGACAGACAGACAGACAGACACCGAAGTGATCTTATAAGTATTCCGTACGGAACACTAAAAAGAACTGACGGAGCAAACTTGGAAAAAAGAAGACGACAAAAAAACCGAGAAATGGAGGAAACAGGGAGAAAATGTAGAAAAATAAAAATGTAACAGAAAAATTTCTAAAAGAAAAGAAAAAACGTAGAAAAATCCCAGGTTTTTCTAATAATTTCACTTTATTAACTCAGTAGCGTATTTTTTTTATGGGTCTAGCACACGTGCTGCAGGGAAGTCCCTAAAGCGCTACAGGAGCGACACGTGTGCGGAAAAAGCGATTCACGTTATTCTTGAATCGCTGTAAACTGTACTCGGTGGGAACACACACAGTCCTGGGCAAATTATTCCAAAGGGATGGTGTTCTCCATATAACAGACTGCTTGAAAAGCGTTGTACGAGCTGAACCTCATACGGATGTGAAGTATTAGCTCGACATGTATTTCTAACATGCACCGCTCTGGGAATTAAGCGGGCTACATCCTTCGAACACTTTCCATGAAAATACTTGTAGAATAGGCTCAAGTCGCCTACCGTTCCTCGATGTTACAGCGAATCAAGGCCTCCGGTCGGTTCCGGGTCTCCAATCAGACGAACAGCTCTTCTCTGAATAGAATCCAAAAAATGCAATATATGTTTGGGAGTGGAGCCCCAAACATGGGAGCAGCATTCCATAGTAGGTCGAATTTGAGCTTTGTAAAAGAATTAACAGTTGTTGTGGAGGGTAAAGCTTTCTGGTTCGAAATAATATTTCCAATTTTTAAGAAGCTCTCCTTGCTATGCCTGCGACATGTTCATGCCAGGACGTATTTGTTCCCAAATTAATGCCCAACAAATTGAATGACAGTGCTAGGGGAATGGAGTGCCCCGCCATAACTATGTCCGGTTCAGCAACGTTAACTTTTAGGAAGAAACTGCCGCCTGGATTTTTGTAGAGTTAAATTCCACTTGGTTACTGTCACCCTAAGATAGAATTTCTTCCAGTCTTTGTTAAGTTGAACGACTTCCCGCTGTCTGCGGATATTCGTCTGAGTAGCCGATCTCCGAGCGTTCAGACATATCTTGACGGTGTCATAAGAAACGATATCCTTAAGAATGTTATTAACACACTAAATTAAAACATAGTATAATTAAAATATCTATAATTATTGGAAAATGAAATCAACTAATTCTTATATGTTCACTTGTCGAAGACATCAAATCTATATTGAAATATAACCTTTACATTCGTAGTTCAATATCCGCTACAAGATGAAACAATATGTAAGAAGTAAATCTTTTTATAAAGATGACATAACAGTTTTGTAGTTGCCACGTTGATATAGTTTTTATATAGAGATAAATATTTGAAGCAGATATTTGATGGTAATTTGATGCCATATTTCAAGAGCATACACGGGTGTCCAGTATATTGATCCAGTTATTTTCACATCTAAAATGAAGTTTTCTTTTTTGAAATGGTTGTTTCCAAATAAGCAAAAAAGGCAATTTTACCATAGTGACTCACTACCTCAACAAGCATTCATTTGTTAATAAACAAACTTCTATATAAAACAACGGGTAATTTTGTTTACACCACTGATGCTATTTATTGTTTTTATACTTAATTTTAATTATCTTTGTCTGAGTAACTATACTTACCAGTTACCACGTCAAACAGCAGGCCAGCAATTAAAAATTTTCAACGACATTTTAAAATTTTAATTAAACCTTTCCTCTTGGACTAATTAAAATGTAGTAATACTATAGCATTATCACCTGTGAATTTATATATTCAGTATTACGTATTTTTTATAAGTATGATGTGAAGATGAAGTGGATCTTGGTCCTTAATTAACAAGTGTTTTCTTATTGTTAGGTAAGAACATAAAAGTAAACGATTATTAGAATAATTTCGATAAAATTTTAAAGCACAAATTGGGATTTCATAAAATATAGTTGATAATTAGTAACTAACCCTTAATGACCTTATTTTTTTGCCGTTATCTTTTCTATACAACAATTATCATGACGTCGCCACTTGATATTTGATGAGGACCACGTGTACGTGTAAAGTACTACCTTTACTTTTGACAGCATTCTCTATAATCTTTATATACTATATACATATACGTATATACATATATATATATATATATATATATATATATATATATATATATATATATATATATATATATATATATATATAGTGAAATTCCCCTTCGCGGACACCCTTCTTACCCGTACACCTCCCTTGAACGGACAGTTTCTCATGGTCCCGACATAGACTCTCATATAATTGGCATTGTGTTAACTCCCTCCCACGGACATAAAAAAATGTTCTCTTAACCGGACAAAAACCAATAAAAAACAAATGCCTTGTCTCATTTTTCTGTGGCGAGTATCGCTGTTACGTTTCCCAATTGCGCCGCACTCCAACGTCGCAGCCTGCCTTTACTGAGGGACTTCCCCGAGTAAACCGGGGATTTACCGATCTCAATTTTTCGGTACACGTGAGGATTTAATTTTAATCTGACGCCTATGCGGAAAAGAGACACAGTGTGTGACACATTCATTGTAGAAATGGCTCCAAATAGAAAAATTCTCACGCTTAAACAAAAAATTGAGATTGGTGAGGTTCACAATAAGGAAAAGTTAAGTGTAAGGGACTTATCTAAGCGTTTTAATATCAGAAAAACACAAGCTACTGATATAATTAAACATAAAGAAATCCTTCTAAACAAGTGGATGTCAAACAGCAATTTGAATGAATAAAGAAGCTTTTTGACTGGTGATGATACCAAAATTGACAATTTGTGTTTTAACTGGTTTATAGCAGCTCGCCATAAGGGGATTCCTTTGGCAGGTATGCACATGAATTATTATTTTTAGATAAAGTGTTCTGAAATTAGTGCGTTGATTTTCTCTTCATATCAATTCAAGGAATGGATAAAAAGGGTGAGAGTATCAGTAGGCTTGTCGTGACAAAAATGCAAAAAACTTTTTGTTAATATTTTTTTAGGTCCGACATTCTACATTCAGTGCTTCTTCTAGTTGGCTTAATGAATTTAGAGTCCGCCACAACAAAAGTTTTAATGCGATGAGGAGAAGGAGTTTCGGTTATTGCTGAAAATGTTTCATCATGCTGGGAAAAATGCCCTTCTTTAATTAAGGGATATTCACCGAGAAAGATGTATAATGCCGATTAGACAGGCCTGTATTTTATGGCTCTACGCAACAAATGGCTAGCATTTAAAAAAAAAATGGGTGAGGTTGAGTTTAAAATACACGAGCATTACTTATAAATCCGTGACTTAGATGACAGCATCGTATAATGCACCGGGGTTATATAGCAGCTGTTACAGTCCGGGCAGTTTCCAATTCTTGAAATGTCGACGTTCAGTATACAAGAACCGTATAACCCTCAGTTTTCTCTACTTACGTGGTGTAACTCAGGTACTAACCAGCAGGACAGAGAACGTCAATGCGCGAGTGGAGTAAGTTGTTATGGCGGAACGCCGAGAATGTTGTGAGCATTTGTAATTACTCCATTTTACAATACTGTAAACAAAGGAGCTCAAGAAAGATGTTTATAACGACGAGAATTGGAAAGGATTAATAATACCACTCAAAACAGGTAATAGAAATTGGCTGGGTTAACTGTCTAGTTTGATTGAAATTGTTAATATCGCCAAATTCTCGTTGCTATAAACATGCCCCTTTTTTTATAGAGTTGTAAAATGACGGTTTTTTCTAATTACAAACGCCCTTAGCCTGTAAAGTTGGCAGTTGCCCCGATCATTAACTGTCGAACACAAAGCTATGAGGGCGGCAATTTTTCAGGTGATGTTGATAACTGATGACGGCATGAATGGTGTTTTCTTTCCTTTCACCATTTCTCTCAATGACTAAGATATGAGTGTAGTTTTCTAATTCTGAAAATAAATGGCAATCGGCTCAATGAAAAGACTCCTGCTGTCCTCCACCGAAGAAATGATGATTTACCGCCACTGCCAAGCAAATGATGGAGGCCACCTTTTGGTACAGTGAAGGTGTACTCCGCACTCTTTGTGTTTCAGAGAATACTGTGATGACGGCTGCACCATACGAACATGTTTTGAGGAACTCTTACCAGCATTGCAGAAAATATGATCAAGAAACGTGCGAGTGTGTTTTTCTATTAAGAAAATGCTCCTGCTTATACGGCAATCTTCCCTCACGAGTTTCATAACAATAATGTTATATATGAGAAAAAGTTTAAATAACTTTCAAAGAAAATTTGGTTATATTATTTTTGCATTTTTCTTTTGTTTTTTAAATTTTTTTAAGGATATATAGTTGAAACCATAAATAAAGTTTTCAATTTTGAAAAAAATATTATAAGCTGATCATTTTTTTTAAACAACACTTAATGAAAATTATCACTTTAATATTGCGAAAAGGGTAATTTTGAAAAGACAGTCTAGAATTTAGAAAAATGTATGCATTACTTTTAATTTCAATAAATTACTAATAAAAAAAATATGGAAATTGTCGAGTTCACAAGACAAAGGTCCACTCTCACATGATGTAATGCATCAACTGAGGTTTAGATTAAGAAAATAATAAATGGGAGTGCGAAAAGTATATACTTTGTAACTACTCGTATATACACTTTTTATCTCCTTTTTAACAAGTTTGAAAAAACGATTAAAAAAAGTCGGTTGACTTTTTTAGTGTTCCGTACGGAACACTTATAAGATCACTTCGGTGTCTGTCTGTCTGTCTGTTTGTTTGTCTGTCTGTCTGTCTGTCTGTCTGTCTGTCACACCCGATTTTCTCCAAAACTATTTATCATAGAAACTTGAAATTTGGTAATAATATAGGAATTGATGGCCTCATCAGAGCCATGTAGTTTTGAAAGTTTTGACTTAAGTGGTTAATTTTGGGGGGTGAAATCGGAAGTGAAAAAAAATTTTTTTACTAGGTCATCGAGTGTGGTGTCAAATGAAAGGTTGTGAAAACATGAGTAATATATATATATATATATATATATATATATATATATATATATATATATATAATGTAATACTTGCGCGCACTTTTCTTTGTATTATTTTAAAAAAATCGCGAAAAATCGCTGTCCCGCGCCTTATCTTGAAAAGTACTTATCAAAAAATTTTGAAAAAATCCTGGAATATTCTCCACGTGGGGTAGATTGAACGAAAATTATCACGAGTGCATTACCTCTAATAATTTATCTGGTATTTATTAAAAAACCAAAATTTCAAGGTCATCAGATTTCAGTAAAGATTGGAAACAAACTTTGTTGAAAACTCATTTGGGGTATGTTTTTTGTAAAGTCACTGATCATTTTATACCACCGTAACATAAATTTTGACTTAAGGGGTTCGTTTTGAGTGGTGAAATCGGAAATGAAAAAAAAATTTTTTTACTAGGTCATCGAGTGTGGTGTCAAATAAAAGCTTGTGAAAACACGAGTAAAAAATATATATATAATGTAATACTTGCGCACACTTTTCTTCGTATTACTTTTAAAAAAATCGCGAAAAAATCGCTGTCCCCTACCTTATCTCGAAAAGTACTGATCAAAAAATTTTGAAAAAATTCTAGAATATTCTCCACGGGGTATAGATTGAACGAAAATTATCACGAATGCATTACCTTTAACAATTTATTTGGTATGTAAAAAAAAAATTTCAAGGTCACCAGTTTTTAGTAAAGATTGGGAACAAACTTTGCTGAAAACTCATTTGGGGTGTGTTTTGTGAAGTCACTGATCATTTTATACCACCCTAACAAAAATTTTTATTTTAAAAACAATCAACTTACGGAACACTAATTGTGCAAGTTCAACTTGCACTTGACCAGTTTTTTTTAATCGCCTATTGTTTAACTTATACTATTAGTAAACACAACCTCAATTTTTTGGTGTGTTATATGATGAGAACTGGCATAAACAAAGGATAACCTGTAAAAACTTAATTAATACGCACTTTGATCTTGAGCTGTACATTTTTTTCTGGAACAATTTAAATACAATTAGACTAAACAAAATGGTTTTTTGTGTAGTCTATCATTCAAAGTTTTGCACTGATGTAATTTATTAGCCATTTTAGTGTTCCGTACGTAACACTTATAAGATCAGTTCGGTATCTGTTTGTCCATCTGCTTTTCCGTCTGTCACACCCAATTTTCTCCAAAACTATTTAACATAGAAAGTTGAAATCCGCACATCAGTCATGTGGTTATTAAAAGTTAAATTTTAACTTAAGAGGTTAGTTTTGGGGGTAAAATTGGAAGTGAAAAAAAAAAATTTGCCAGGCTATCAAGTGGGGTGTCAAATGAAAGCCTGTAAGAACACGAGTTCAAAAATATATATAATGTAATAATTGCATACAATTTTCTTGGTATTATTTTTAAAAAATTGCGAAAAATCGTTGTTCCCCCCTTATCTCGAAAAGTACTGATCAAAAAACTTTGAAAAAATTCTGGAATATTCTCCACAGGGTGTAGATTAAACGAAAATTATCAGGAGTGCATTACTTTTAATAATATACTTGCTACATATAAAAAAAAAATCAAGGTCATCAGTTTTCAGTAAAGATCGGATAAACAAGTTTGTTGAAAACTCATTTGGGAGTGTTTTATGTGTTATTTTATACCCTCATAACAAAAATTTGTATTCTACAAACAATCAACGTATGGAACACTAATTGCGGAAAACCGACTTGCAATTGGCTAGTTTTGGTTAAGAATCCATTGTTTAGAGTAAATTAAATATTTCTTCGCCTGATTCAAAGGTTCTTTATAGCTTGGAGTCTCAACTTCACTAGACAACTAGCATCGTGGAATATTTGGACATTGTGCTAGCTCTTTGAAAATTTATTTTAATATTTAATTGAATAGAACAAATTTTAATGGATAGATTATGTGTTTAGGATTATTTCGGAAAATTGCAGCGTTTATTTTTTACAGTATATTTATTTTGCCTCACGCTACAGTTTTTTACTAGAATAGTGCAGAACTTTAGTAAGAGCATGATCACATCCTATTTGGCCAGATCTTCAGCATAATGTTTCAATATCCCAGTGTATATACGTTTGACATTTTTTGGTTTGATATTCACTATGTTTTTTTCTAACAATTGTCTACAATTACCTCATAATGACAATTTATGTTGATCTATTTACACTTTTTTGAAAAAATCGTTCTGTTGCGTAAATAATAGTTCTTTCTTTATTCAAGAATACTTTAAATTCAGTCTGGTACATTGTCATGGCACACTCTGTGAATATATTATAAGTAATGACTAGTACTGTTCTTCTAACAGTGATTTACAATTACATCATAATTCCCTAAACTTTGGCTCATATATGTTGGAGAGAGAAGCAAGAACTTTACTCCTACATTGGAGGTATGATAACTATAGCATTAATTTTCAACTACAGCTGACTGTATAATTTTTTTCCTTTTGATACATCTTTCCTTAATTCCGGATAATTCTTGTATTTAGTTCACTCTTATATACACCGTACCACATGAACAGGAAACTTTAAAGAATCCACAGTTTGTAAACGAATTGTCTTTTATTGATTCCGAGCACTGCCCAATTTTCTGTGTTACAATTTGGCGGTAATACCAGCTACGTAAGTTAGATCTGCAGTATTTTCTGATGGATCTTTATTATTATCTTGTTTTGTTACTATATTTTTAAAGCAGATAAACGAACGTTTCATATCCACTACTTTTTAGAGCACTGATCATTATACACGAATTGACTACAGATACATAGAAATAATAAAGAATATATATGAAAAGTCAACATCAACTATTAAACTGCACACAGACACAGAAAAAATTTATATGCTCAGAGGAATTAGACAAGGAGACGTCATTTCATCAAAATTATTCAATTCAACAGTAGAAGAGGTATTCAAACATCTACAAAGGCAACACAAGGATATTAAAATAAACGGATGCAGACTGAATAACTTAAGATTCGTTGATGATGTAGTCATAATAGCCGAAAATCTAGGTGATTTTCAGCATATGTTACGAGAATTAAAACAGAAATCAAGTAAAGTTGGTCTAAAAATGAATCTGAACAAGACCAAAATCATGTATAACAGAGACCCACACATAATAATTAACAACTATCAAATTGAAAATATCGAAAAATACATTTATCTGGGTCACCAAATACATCTGAAAAAGGAAAACTAAACAAGTGAAATACATAGAAGGAGAAGGCTGGCATGGTCTGCATTCAGAAAATTATCACTTATACTTAAAAATAAGAACATTGCCTTAAAGCTTAGACCGAAAGTATTCGATCAATGTGTTCCTCCATTGCTTACGTAATGATGTCAGACTTGGCCTTGGACAAAGCAAACCCTCAAAAGAATTGCAGTTACAAAAAGAGCAAATGATTGACATATCTTTGAAAGACAGGAGGACCAATGAATAGATTATACGAACAACAGGAATGACAGATGCTGTTGAAACAATCACCACTTCACAGTGGAATTATGCAGGACATATTGCGAGATGCTCCGATCTTTTTTAGTCGTTTCCTAGACATGCTGAAGAGTTCTATTTGAACTGTTGCTGTATTTTGATTGCAACGTTGTGCAAAGCCTAGATAGTTGTACATTTCCTCGGCTAAATGGTGTAGAATGTTCCCATCAGATAACTGCATGTTCTCTGGAGGCTCACAGTCTCGTTTAAAACAATATAATCTTTAAGGTCATATATATAAAACAGATGAGTGACTTTATGCCTGCGATTTCCTGGTGAACTACAGTTATACTCAAGGGTTTGGCGAAGAGCAACTGAGAGAAGAAACATCGAGACAAAGAATAAAAATGGGCTTAATGAGTCTGAGTCTTGAAAGACTCCTCTTGCAAAAGTGATCGGCTCAGTTTTTATCCTTTGGGTACCTGATTTAATGGTAAATTTAGTTTTTCAGAGTGACATTAGATGTTCTATGCAATTGATATTATATATATACATGTATATATATATATATATATATATATATATATATATATATATATATATATATATATATTTATGCGTCTACCAGACGTGCTGCAATTGATATTATATATATACATGTATATATATATATATATATATATATATATATATATATATATATATATATATATATATATATATATATATTTATGCGTCTACCAGACGTGCTGCAGGGAAGTTCCTAAAGCGCCCCAGGAGCGATATGTGTGCGAAAAAAGCGATTCACGTTGTTTTTGAATCTCTGTGAATTGTATTCGGTGGGAAACACAGCCCTGGGCAAATTATTGCTTGAGAAGCGTTGTACGCGTAGTAACAAGCTTAACCTCATACGGATGTATGAAGTATTAGCGCGCCGTTTATTTCTATCATGCACCGCTCTGGGATGAATTAAGCGGGCTACATCCTTCGTAGAACAGACTCAAATCGCCAACCGCTCTTCGATGTTCCAACGAATCAAGGCCGCCGGTCAGTTCCGGGTCTCCAATCAGATGAACAGCTCTTCTTTGAACAGAATCCAACAAATGCAGTGTATGTTTGGGAGCGGAGCTTTGTAAAGAATTAACAGTTGTTGTGGAGTGTAAAGCTTTCTGGTTCGAAATAATATTCCCAACTTTTGAGAAGCTCTCCTTGCTATGCCTGCTACATGTTCATACCAGGACATATTTGCTCCCAAATTAACGCCCAACAAATTGAGTGACGAAGCTAGGGGAATGGAGGACTATGTCGGATTCAGCCTGCCACCTGGGTTTTGTAGCGTTAAATTCCACTTGGTTACTGCCACCCCAAGATAGAATTTTTTCAAGGTCTTTGTTAAGTTGAATGACCTCCTGCTCTCTAGGGATATTCGCCTGAGTAGCCGATTTTCGAGCGTTCAAAGTGAATGAAGACATAAGCGTACTGTCATCTGCAAAGCAGTAGATTGGATTCCCGGTCTTTTCCAGCAGATCATTAATGTAAATGAGAAAGAGAGTAGGAGATAGTATGGAGCCTAGGGGCACACCTGCGTTGATAGTGAGGGTGTTAGAGAGAAATCCGTCGACCGCCACTCGTAGAGAACGCTTTCTGAGAAAATATGAGAGCCACAAACAGAACTTTTTAGACAAACCACAAGAAGGTAGCTTAGCCAACAGTACATCGTGCCAAACACGGTCGAATGCCTTGGATATGTCAAGAGCAACCGCTCGAGACTCTCCAAAGTGTTCAATTGCGTTGTTCCAAACATGTGTTACATAAGTCAGAAGATCTTCTGTTGATCTATGTTTATGAAAGCCATATTGATGATCGCTAATAATGTTGAATCGTTCAAGATATTTTAGAAGATGCTGATTGATAATTTTTTCCATGACTTTCAATATTATTGAAAGCAGTGCGACTGGTCCGTAGTTATTTGGCAAGGTCTTCTTGTCTTTTTAGGTATCGGCTGAACTGTGGCACATATCCAGCAGGAAGGAAATGGTCCCTTTCTGTAAGATAGGTTGAAAAGTCTACAGAAAACTGGTATTAGTTCCCTCGCACAGTTGTTGAGAACTACGACAGGTATTCCGTCAGCGCCAGAAGCCTTTTTAGTGTCTAGCTTTATTAAAATTCGCTTTATGATACGCTGTCTGAAGACAACATCGGGCATCCTTGACTGTAGTATGGGAATAGTAGGTGGTGTTTCTCCTTGGAAATCCACAGTAGCATGTGAAGCAGAGTTTACCCAACAAGTTCGCTTATATATATATATATATATATATATATATATATATATATATATATATATATGTATGAAAAAGGGAACGTCTACCAACACGCTCGACAAATGATCTAAAGTTGTCTGTCGGGCTGAACTGGATCAGAAAAGCGCAAAGGACAGCCTAATAGGATAGAATGAGGGAGGGGAGGCCTATGTTCACAAATGGATGGTTGATATGGGCCTTTGAGATGGAGATTGAGATCATTATACGTATCTCTGAGGAGATTGAATGTTCATAACATATTAATAAAGCTCTAAATACTAGTGAGCTGATGACTGCTAGTTTTTGAGAAGGGCGTTGGCTGAGTAAGCCTTCTTATCTTGTGGTGTGACTTGAGCGGAGAATTATTAACTGAAATCAGACTGATACACATCTATAAAATTTCCATATTTTTTGCATTTGTAATTTAATAATAAAGTACTCTTATGAATTTATAATGAAATCAAAACACTCATATTACTTCCTTTTTAGATTGTATTGTTATATATCTATATATCTCACTTATATAAAGAGATGAGGATAGTTAATTTCTCAAAATATCTAATTTAGTTGAACAAGTGAAATTAAACTTGAATTCTAAAATGTTTTTAAAAATATTTTTAGTTATTGTTGCTAGTCTACAATGCGCAGTTGCTAATGAAACTTATGTAAGTATGGTACTTTAATTAGCAGACGGTTGCTAACATATATCTAACTCCAAGCCAACACTTCTGTTATTTTGTTCAAGAAATGTATAGTATTACCGCTAGATCATTTAAATTAAGGTTCTAAATACAAATTTAAATAACGGATATATGGACTTTCCCAACCTTCCTGTACAAGGTTCCCTAGGTAATTTCATGACTAATGACTCTAAGTTGTTTGAGCATGTTACTTATACAAGCAATAAGAGAGTAATAATGAAAAATTCACTTAAACATTAGCTGAAATATTTATAGGTTTTGTGGAAAGCAAGATTCGTTTTTAAAAATTTTCTTTACTGCCGGAGGTACCTAGACAGCATATTAACATATTTTATTGGAACTGATAAACAATGAAGTTTATTAGTGTTCCGTACGGAACATTTATAGAATCACTTCGTTGTCTGTCCGTCCGTCCATCGGTCACACCCAATTTTCTCCGAAACCATTTAACATAGAAAATTGAAATTTGTCACAAATTTAGGAATCAGTAGCCCATTCAGTAATTTTGAAAGTTTAATTTTGACTTAAGGCGGTAGTTGGTGGTGAGGTGTCAAATGAAGGCTTGTAAAAATACAAGTTCAAAAATATATATGATGTAATATTCTCGCAAACTTTCCTTCATATTATTTTTAAAAAATGGCCAAAAATAGCTGTCCCCTCCTCTATCTCTAAGAATACTAATCAAAATTCTAGAATATTCTCCATAGGGTGTAGACTGAATGAAAATTATCACGAGTGCATTACCTCTGATAATTTATCTGGTATAAAAAAAAGGTCATCAGTTTTCAACAAAGATCAAAAACAAACTGTCTTGAAAACTTATTTGGTGCCCGTTATGTAAAGTCTGATCATTTCGTACTAGCGCAAGTCCGACTTGCTTTTGGCCGTTTTTTTGAGTGTGTTGACAACATACATACGAGGCTGGTTTGAAAAGTCCGTGCAAAGTCCGAGAGATGGCACCACCGGCGCGTATCGAGGTCATGTTTAGTTAGTAGCATCTCTTGAATGAACGCACACCAAGTTTCAGCCATATTGGTATATTTCTTTGTGTTTGGCATTCGTGTGAATCAAGGAAGTCGAGTGATTTTCAAGAAATGGACGAAAAAAGAATTTCGTGTGGTGATTAAACATTACTTTATGAAAGGCAAAACGCCTCAGGAGACTAAAGAGAAGCTTGATAAACATTATGGTGACTCTGCACCTTTGATTAGAACAGTTTATAAGTGGTTTCAAAATTTTCGGACTGGCGATATGGGAACAAGTGACGCTGAATGTTCTGGGCGGCCTGTGAAGGTTACGACTCCAGAAATCATTGATCAAATTCATGATATGGTGATGGATGACAGAAGAGTTAAGGTGCGTGAGATTGCTAGTGCTGTGGGCATCTCGACTGAACGGGTACATAATATTTTGCATAAACATTTGGACATGAGAAAGCTATCCGCACGATGGGTGCCGCGATTGCTCACGCTTGACCAAAAACGGAATCGTGTGAAGTGTTGCAAGGATGGTTTGCAGCTGTTCCAGAAGAATCCGGAGGACTTTAAGCGTCGTTTCGTCACTGTGGATGAAACATGGATACATTACTATACTCCTGAGACCAAACAACAATCTAAACAATGGGTTACCAAGGGGGAATCTGCACCAAAAAAGGCGAAGACCGTTCCTTCGGCCGGAAAGGTTATGGCGACTGTCTTTTGGGATTCGCAAGGGATAATCCTCATCGACTATCTGGAAAAGGGTAAAACTATTACAGGTGAATATTATTCATCGTTATTGGACCGTTTGAAAACCGAGCTGCAAGAAAAACGCCTGCGATTGGCCCACAGGAAAGTCCTTTTCCATCACGACACCGCACCAGCACACACCTCAGCAGTTGTGGTCGCAAAATTATTGGAAATAGGATTCCAACTCGTTTCACATCCCCCCTATTCTCCAGACTTGGCTCCCTCGGACTACTATTTGTTCCCCAATTTGAAGAAATGGCTGGCGGGACAAAGATTTTATTCAAACGAGGAGGTGATTGCAGACACTAATGGATATTTTGCAGACTTATACAAATCCTATTATTCGGAAGGGATCAACAAACTAGAACATCGTTGGACGAAGTGTATAAGCCTAAAAGGAGACTATATCGAAAAATAAAAAAGATTTACCCCAGACACATAAGTAGTTTTTATTTTTGCACGGACTTTTCAAACCAGCCTCGTAAAAATATAAAATTTGCGGATGAATGGTAAACACATATTTTCAGTTTTCGACAAATTATTATGTACTGACAGAACTACCTATAGTAATTTATGTCACGCAGAATATAAATTTTTCATAGTACGATTCATAAGTTGTTTATCCTCTCATTATATAAAACTCAACCAGCTGAAAAAATTTTACATTAGAAAATGTTAACTAAAATAACAACTATAATGTTGCTCATTACTACAATTATTTCAAATAATTACAAACTTATCCCATGATATGAAGATGAAGGTAATAATATTATCTTAATATCAGAATAGCATTTAAACTAATAATTCAATAGACTAATCTGTAAAAAAACAATAAGATGAAAACGAATGAAAAATAATAAATCTGGGGTTTATAATCAACAAGCGGTGACATTCATCAAATATGTACAACTTTCAATAAAAGAGTAAAAAAAATATTCATTATCATCATCAGCTTATACTGTCCACTACTGGACGAAAGCCTTCCTCAAGTCTTGCCACCTTTTTCTGTTCTGGGCCGCTTGTAACCAGTTTCCAGCCACTCTTTTCAAATCATCAGTCCATCGACTCGGTGGTCCACCTCTACTCCGATAGGCTTCGGATCTTGGTCGCCACTCTATAATTCTCTTTGTCTCCTTAAACATAGCGACATGCCCAGCCGAGTTCCATTTCAGGTGCAGAATGAGTTTGCCTGCGTCTTGTACTCCTGTTTTCTTCCTGATAATGTGTGATCTCTAAGAGTAACACCTAACATTGATCGCTGCATTTTTTGTTTCAAGACACATATTTTATTGAAGTTTTTTTTCGTCATTATGAGAGTATCGGCTTCATACGTAAGAACGAGGCGTATGCATCTGTAAAATACTTTTCTTTTTAAACACAGAGGAAGTTTAGATTTGAATACTTAGGCCAGCTTGCCATAGGCAGCCCAGGAGAGACTTATTTTCCGCTGAATTTCATGTGTTGGGTTCTCTCGTCCTATGCTGATTTCATGTCCCAGGTATTTATATTAGTGCACTTGCTTGATCTCTACGTTATTTAGTTTTATAGTGTCGCTTATTACAAGATTTATCATAAACTGGGTCTTGGATAGATGATTTTTAGATCAACCTTTCGTGAAGCTTCCTGAACCATGTGTAGCATAGTTTGTGCTTCTTGTATTTTGTCTGTTATGAAGAAAATGTCGTCGGCGAAACAAAGGTGATTTAACTTTTCACCGTCAATGTTAAGTCCCATTCTTTCCCAGTTTATTGATTTTAGAATTCTTTCTAGGAGTTTTAAGAAAGGCTTGAAAGAGAGCGTATCACCCTGCCGATTCAAAATTTGTAGATGGATTGGTTAGTTTGTGTTGTAACATGAGCGGTGGCATTTTCATATATATATTTAATTACATTAGAATATCGTTGATAAATACGACGCTCAGCAAGCGCTTCCAAAAGTCTCTGCTGATTTACAGAATCAAAAGCATTTTCGAAGTCCGAAGCACAAGAGGCTTATTATATTCTATACATCCACAAAATATATTACTTCCTACAAAAAAAAGATGTTAATTATGCAATTCATTCAAACAAATTAAAATACATTTTACGAGAAATTTGAAAATTTAAAACTCTGAAACAAAAAGTATGAAAGGAAATCTGCTTGAATCTCTTGAAATTAATAAATTCAATAGCCCTGATATGTTACTTGATAACAACATTAATTTGAACAGTTCACCGAAATTAAATTTCTTACATCAAAATTATTAATTTTCTAAAAACTCTATATCGGTCGTTAGATAGAAATTCAACTTGTATTACAATTTGGGTTTATTAGTTGAGATAATAAAATAATTTAGTTCTGAAAGTTAATCAAGACAATTGTGATACAAATCCAAATATTTCATAGTACTCTTTATGTGGTATTGGGTTTTTAATATGACATCATTTCACACCTGCCAACTGATAAAAAAGAGTGTAGTAAATCATGTTAAAAACATTTTAATCAAATATTGTCAGAATATCGAGTAATTATCTTCTTTTTTTCACTTGTCAAGAATTATTTGTAAATACATTGAAGTAATTTGTTTTCTTTATTTTTAGGATAAAGTAAATATAACCTACTTCTATGAAGCAAGATGCCCTGGGTGTTTACAATTTATCGGTGGCCAACTTTATTCAGGATATAATAAACTTTCCGATTACCTAGATTTGCAATTTGTTGTTACTGTGTGGGTAAGTATCTTAAATATTTACACTGTACTCCGTTTATTCGAAATTGATAGTAATAAAAATGTCATTTTGACCGGCAGTCCTGCAACAGAGGTGAGCGATCTATTCCCAGGTATTTTTCAGGTAACAATGCTCTTTTGTAATGAAGTTTTCTTACTGATCAAATCATTTTGTTTACATACCTTCCTGTCGCCCCAACTATAAATTTAAATAATAAAATATTTAGAGCAGCATGCCTAAGTGTCAAGCCAGTTAGTGATAAGTTAGTTAGTGTGTTAACAAAATGTCTTCTCCAGCGAAACGCCAAAAGTTCGGACAGCTAACCCACAATGAAAAGCGTATAGTTAAAAACGTATTTGATTAAGTTAAAAACGATCAAAATGATGATTTAAGTGGGAACGATTGTGTGACAAAATGTTTCTTATTGACCGGAATTGGTAAAGCCACAGTTTACAGAATTTTCAAAGAAGAAAAGGAGGGGGTATAGGCTCTCCAAAAAAGAGACCAGGCAGAAAAGAAATTCAGCTGATAGACAACACAATAGTTACAAGCAGTAAGGCATATTGTTCATGACTTTTTTATAGAAAAGAGAACTCCAACTTTGAATATGATCCTGCAGGCTGCGACAAGCCACCAAGAAATAACGAAAATGAGTAGAGTAAAACTATGGAGTGTTTTAAAAGGTATGAATTTTTATTTGAAAAAGTGTGAAAGAAAATCTTTATTGATAGAAAGTGGAGAAATTGTACACTGGAGAAGAGATTATCTAAGAAAAGTTAGAAAACCTCGCTATGAAGAAAAAAGGATATGTTACTTAGATGAGACGTGGATAAATGAAGAGTACAGAGTCAAGAAATTTTGGCCAGTTGGAAATATCAAAAATGCTCGACAAGGATTCAATGAAGGCCTGTGTACTAGTCTTAAACCGCCATCTGGTAAGGAACATAGATTAATTATTACGCATATTAGAAGTGAAAGTAGTTTTGTAGACGGAGGTCTTTTAGTATTCGTATCCAAGAAAACAGGAGTTTTTCAAGTAGTAATGAATTCTGGTGTATTTAAAGGTTGGTTTTCGCAGATGTAGACCAGACGATTCTGTTATTGTAATGGATAACGCAAGCTATCATTCTAAAAAGAAGTTCCAACCATGGGTTGGCTGAAAAAGGACATCCAATCTTGGATGACCGAGAAAAACATTTTGTTTCTAAAAGACAGCGTTAAGAGAGAATTGTGGACTGTGGACATGGAAGTGAATGCCACTGTTGAACCTTTAATTAAACATGTAAATTCAAATGATTCTGACAACGATAGTTTTTCAAGCATATCGGGGATAGAAGATTGGTAATACTTTTTTCATTGTTGTTTGCCTTCCTTATTTGCATATTTTTTAATTAATAATGTTTCATTATAAATTTTTTTTTTTTTTTTTTAAAAATGTTTCATTCATACTATTCGCAAGTAATACGTATACGCCCAAGCGCACCATCACTGGCCAGAACTATTTCAAACTATTTAGCCCCAAACAACAAAAAAGGGTAGTTGTCCTATTGTATTCAAAGATATGAAATTGCGAATATTAGACCGATGCCAGATGGTATTCCATTAAAGTTGTTGAACTGCTGCATTACAGGTAAAATGTAGGTACAACTCTGGGGCCTTTACTACTGGTTTATCTCAATTTGCATAATTATGAATGATCTATCACTTTCAAATAAATAGAGTATAAATAAGATCAGGTTACATTGTTGTTTACTTGTATTTCGGCACTTTTTATTGTTGAACAATTTCAGCCACGTTTTGCCAAAGAACGAATACTCCATTTGAATATTTTGGGAAATCTAAAAATACCTTCATTTTAATAATTAATAAACTTGCACCCCAGTTTCCCCATATTATTTTCCTTTTTGAAGGACATATATCAAAAACTAAAATAAAATGGTAAAACGACCTTCCCTCAAAGACATAATAAAAATTATAATTAAAACAAGTTATTTTTGCTCATATATTATGTATGCATCTCTTGACTTGTGTTTAGGCAAAGCTGACACGTCTAGTAAACAAATATCATAATTTGCTACTTCGATTATTTACTATTCCATGAAAAGTCAGATGTACTCCTGTAATAGCTCATTAACATTAGTTGATAATAGCTGCAGTTTTCAAATATCGAATCATGGAAAAAATTCGTTTTCCTTGGGAAGACTATAGAACTCGTTGATACTACCTAACGCTGATTATATTTAATTAATAAAATGAGAATCTGCTATCTGGCACGAGATAGGTGTTCCTCAATTTCTTGAAGTATTTGGACTTATTACACTTGTTATATGATTTCAGTATTGCTCCGATACGAGCAGGAAAACTGTAAGTAAAGTTGTTACACTAATGAAAAAAAGGAATCGGGTACCAAAAATGTCAGTAGTTATAGAGAATGTAACGATCAAATTGAATCAAAGTTCTTTTTTTCAGCGAGAACATGTTTATTGAAATGTATATTTCTAGGTGGACGAAGAAGGCATCTTATGCTTTCATGGAGAAAATGAATGCCTTATTAGCAGAGCACAAGCATGCGCTTTCCAGAGGCCAGGAATAACTCAAAAACTACAAGTTGAATACCTTCACTGCACTGAAGCAAAAGCTGTACAAGGAGATGACGTAACTGAATCTGACATTGAAGCTGTAAGTAACCTATTTAGACTGGAACTTTTTGTAGACGAACCCTCTTGATACCTTGGTCATAAATGACTACAAAGTATTTTTTTCGGAAAAAAACAAGTTGTTTTTCTTATTTAAGAAGTTAAATTACTGATAAGTAGAGACCGGATTATATGCAACATAAAAATCTTGAAATATGCATGCAAATATGCATGAAAAATGCTTAAAATATGCAACATAAAAATCTTGAAATATACATAGTTCATAATTTTTGTTCTACTCGTACAACGACCAATCGTCTAACAAATGATCCTGATGACATCCATACGTAAGAAACACCAGCCTCCTAATCATCGTACATACTACATTCGGGTACTACTTGGTCGCAAGCTCTCGGGATCCATTCTTTATCTTCTCTCGCTAACCAGGGATGATATAAAATATCTTCTGAGGTGATCCGCTCAGATGGCTCTCGTCTGAGCAGCGATCGGATCAGACATCGAGCTCTCGGCGATACGCATTCGGGGATGACGAACGAACCACTGGATATTCTGGCAAATAGATTAGCGTGACCAGCGTCGTTAAAAGGATATCTGTAAAAAAAGAAAGCTGCTTGTAGTAACAATTTAAACCTCTAACTTAAATACAGACAAATTGGAGGTGAAATTACTTTTATCATATATACGGAATTCTTTAGCAACCCTTTTTAAAAAAATCAAAAGACAATAATACTTGGGGGACTTTGGCTGCCTTGATCATATAGGGAGCAGCATCTGAGAGAAAATATAAACACTCTTTCATCTGCAGAAGGTTCAGGAAATATTTTTTTAATACCCTCATTCACAAATCCGGCAATCGTAGAATGATTTGTCTTGTCAAATTCTTTGCAGGCCACGAAATAGGAAGAAGAAGGCTCTAATCTTAATGCACCCACAATTAAATTCGCAATATAGCGACCACAACTGTCGCTCGGTAGTTTCATCAGCTGAAATCCAAATAATGTCATCCTTAAGTTTATTACGTATTTCTTCCAAAACATATTGGTAAATTGTTGGTATGTAATTTTTACGCAGTGTTAATTCGTCTGGTATTTTTTGATTCAAGCAATATATTCGCAGAAAATCTTTGAATGTAGGATTTGTAAGTTTGTGAAGAGGAATATTACTTGCAAGCAATGCTTCATATACATCCATGCTAAAGTGGTTTTTTTGTTTGCCTATAGAAGTGGAATCACTGCTACTTGCTGCTGTTATAAGTTGTTGTCGTTCGCCTTTTTTTGCAATCCTGCGATATGAAGACTTGTCTTGACATGCTGGTCAATTTGAAACTTTTTTGTACACGAAACATTTTTCTCGCAAACTCGACAATATAAAACATTTCCGTCTTATGTAAATGTTCCAGGATAATCAGCTACCCACGAAGAGACACTTTTTTTGCTGGTGGCATGGTACACGTTAAACTTTAACACAACACGTTAAAAATTGCAATAAGACTACACTGATGCAAGCGCGTCAACAATAATGTTAAAACTGCTATCTTGTTTTAAAATAAAAATTCGTCTTCGAGAAAATTGTTTATTTGATCCATGCTCAAATAAATATTCTTAGAAACTAACTACTTATCACTTAATATCCCGACCAAGAAACAAAGGAATAAAATACCGTCATAATTTTGGGGATTCCCTTGGCACTATAACCTAATCGATGTTTAGAGTATTGCAGGTAATGTTCCGGCGATAAGATTGGTTCCAGACGGCGACATTAACAATACCCTGAGCACTTCAATTGCCTAGTAATACCGAGAAATATTGTAAATATAGGGAAAATATGCATCATTACTAGATTTTGGGTAAAATATGCAATAATCGGTGAGAATGGTCTAAACATGCAAACGTATATGAAAATATGCAAATGCATATAATCTGGTCTCTACTGATAAGTTATTCAAGGTATAGATTTGAAAAGAGTAACATTAAAAATGAAAAAAAGCTTTTTACTTCTGTGAACTTAAAAAACGTGGGTACAATGAACAATTTATTTTCTTGTTGAGGCGAACATTAATAGAAAAAATGCTGTTAACAGGTTTTTCTGTAATACAAATTGCTAAAACTCCTCACATCGAACGAGTCGATTCAACCTGGTCAGCCAACTCATCCGATAGGATTTTAGCAGTTTTTAAATTTTAACTATATTTTGTTTTTCATTTTAGTGCGTAAATACCATTCTTAAAGATGTTGTATCTTATGAAACAGTAAAAACATGTATGGATGGTAAGGAGTCAGATAATTTGTTAATAGAATATCGTAAACTAGTAGATCAACTTGATGTTGAATATGTTCCATGGCTTAATGTGTTTGGAGTACATAATGAAACAATAGAAACAGCGCTTGAATCTAATTTCGTAGGTACTGTTTGTAGTTTACTTTCGAACCCACCTAATGTTTGTAATGAATAGTTATTATAGTGTAATAACAATTCACCCAATATTTTTGGAGTTAATAAACTTGTTAAAATAACTAAAAGCTTTTAAAGTATTTTTATTACTGTAATGATGATTGTTTATTAAAAATTATTAACATTTTATTGAGAGATTTCGAATTTTATCCAAGAGGAAGAGAGGGTAGCTGCGCAAAAACTTTGATAAATAGAAATTTGTGTCCGATGAGCAATTTTGCACAAAGGTAATGATCCAGAGATGTATGAGGCTGGTTTGAAAAGTCCGTGCAAAAATAAAAACTACTTATGTGTTTGGGGTAAACCTTTTTTTATTTTTCGACATAGTCTGCAAAATATCCATTAGTGTCTGCAATCACCTCCTCGTTTGAACAAAATCTTTTTCCCGCCAGCCATTTCTTCAAATTGGGGAACAAATAGTGGTCCGAGGGAGCCAAGTCTGGAGAATAAGGGGGGATGTGAAACGAGTTGGAATCCTATTTCCATTAATTTTGCGACCACAACTGCTGAGGTGTGTGATGGTGCGTTGTCGTGATGGAAAAGGACTTTCTTGTGGGCCAATCGCGGGCGTTTTTCTTGCAGCTCGGTTTTCAAACGATCCAATAACGATGAATAATATTCACCTCTAATAGTTTTACCCTTTTCCAGATAGTCTATGAGGATTATCCCTCGCGAATCCCAAAAGACAGTCGCCATAACCTTTCCGGCCGAAGGAACGGTCTTCGCCTTTTTTGGTGCAGATTCCCCCTTGGTAACCCATTGTTTAGATTGTTGTTTGGTCTCAGGAGTATAGTAATGTATCCATGTTTCATTCACAGTGACGAAACGACGCTTAAAGTCCTCCGGATTCTTTTGGAACAGCTGCAAACCATCCTTGCAACACTTCACACGATTCCGTTTTTGGTCAAGCGTGAGCAATCGCTGCACCCATCTTGCGGATAGCTTTCTCATGTCCAAATGTTTATGCAAAATATTATGTACCCGTTCAGTCGAGATGCCCACAGCACTAGCAATCTCACGCACCTTAACTCTTCTGTCATCCATCACCATATCATGGATTTGATCAATGATTTCTGGAGTCGTAACCTCCACAGGCCGTCCAGAACGTTCAGCGTCACTTGTGCCCATATGGCCAGTCCGAAAATTTTGAAACCACTTATAAACTGTTCTAATCGAAGGTGCAGAGTCACCATAATGTTTATCAAGCTTCTTTTTAGTCTCCTGAGGAGTTTTGCCTTTCATAAAGTAATGTTTAATCACCACACGAAATTCTTTTTCGTCCATTTCTTGAAAATCACTCGACTTCCTTGATTCACACGAATGCCAAACACAAAGAAATAGACCAATATGGCTGAAACTTGGTGTGCGTTCATTCAAGAGATGCTACTAACTAAACATGACCTCGATACGCGCCGGTGGTGCCATCTCTCGGACTTTGCACGGACTTTTCAAACCAGCCTCGTATATATGCTTAATAGATTTAGAAAAAGCTCTCTGATGCTTGAAATTCTTAAAACATTCGGAATAGATAAAAATAAAATAAGAGCAAACGTGTAATGACATCAAAGAACTGCCGCAAAAATAGCAGAACATTTTTTAGAAGTTATTGTGGCAGCTGAAACTTACCTAAGCTCATATATCTTAGAGAATGGGTTCCAGCTGTAAAAGCGTTGCTAAATATGCTTGTCTTATATTGTTTGGGTACCACCTATTTCAGATGTGTGTTTGCCTAATATAAAAATAGGACCCGCCAGGTTCTATAAACTTTGTTAAATTAAACGGAAATTTTACATAAAATGAAAAATCAACCTATTCCTACATATTGTGGCGGCCCGTGGCCGGTGGCTCCGTGGCGTAGGACTTGCTTGTGGTGCAGAAGGTCTCCAGTTCCAATCCATAGGTCGAAATACTTATTTATTAATTTATTTAAGCATATTTAGCTTGGCCAAAGATATAGGCAGTAGTTGTTTGCAGAAAGACAACAACGTCCGGGGCAGCACTACTTCGTTGTCTAAAAGGTGCTGTGAATTACAAAAACATATTGTTCGGCACTTAGATAACGTTGACGAGTATTATAGACTAGGAGGCAGTGAAAAAAAAACACGTTACTTTGTTATGAGAGGGCGTTACTTCGTCGTTGCTCAAAACCGGTTTAAGTTATTTATGTTAGCGACTGGCTAGCTACAGCGGTTGCGTTAGCTCAATGGGCCATATGTCCCTGCCAAAAAAAACAAGAGGTAAATACGTGATAATGTTAAAGGTACCTTGTGTTTTTAATGCATACTTATTTACATTAGTTATCTTATAGTAATGTTGCCAGATCAATATTTAGTTGCAAAACCTATGTAAAGTCGCAAGGTGGAAGACCTGATTTACATTACAATGACAAGGCTGATTTTTTTTATATGTTACTCTATACTCGCCAAATATACTGTATTTGTAATAACAAACCGATAGAATGTTGATTATACGCCGCCAGACGATTTGTATCTAATCTTACCTTCGACTCACCCTTTTTTATCAGTTATAAAATAAGAAGTAAATTACCAGGTGTACAAGTATGAAATGCGGATTTCAGACAACAGATGGTGCACCAATACAGTTTGTGCTATAAAGATTTGACACTGCGCCATTTTGTTGTATCATCAACAAGTGTCAGACGCGTACGAGTGATAATTTGGAAAAATGTGTGCATAGTGTTGTGTTGTTGTGTTCAATATGTCGAAAGTTATACCGAACAAAGAGCATTCGCGGACAGCATTAGTTTTTTGTTTTCATTTGAAGAAAACTGCTATTGAATCATACCTATTACTTCGAGAAGCTTATGGTGAACATGCTCCATCGCAAGATATGTGTGAACGTTGGTTTCGTCGTTTCAAAAGTGGTTACTTAGATGTTGCAGACAAGGAACGTGGAAAACCGCTAAAAAAATACGAAGATGTGGAATAGCAAGCATTGTTGGACGAAGATGATTCGCAAACACAAAAACAACTCGCAGAGCAATTGGGTGTTAGTCAACAAGCTGTTTCCAATCGGCTACGAGAGATGAGAAAGATTCAAAAGACCGGTAGATGGGTACCACATGAGTTGAACGACAGGCAAATGGAAAAGCGCAAAAACACGTGTGACATTTTGCTCGCTCGGTATAAAAGGAAGTCGTTTTTGAATCGTATAGTTACAGGGGATGAAAAGTGGATTTATTTTGAGAATCCTAAGCGCAAAAAAATCTTGGGTAGACCCAGGCGCACCATCCACATCGATCGCAAGACCGAATCGCTTTGGCAGAAAGACGATGCTCTGTGTTTGGCAGGACCGGAGGGGCGTGGTCTATAATGAACTGTTAAAACCTGAGGAAACGGTTAATACTAAACGTTACCAACAACAATTGACCGATTTGAACCGTTCGCTGCTTGAATAAAGGCCAGAAAACCGAAAGAGGCAACACAAAGTCATGCTCCATCACATACGGCAAAACCAGTTCGCGACACGTTGGAAACACTTAGCTGGAAAGTTCTATCCCATGCGGCTTACTTACCAGACTTGGCTCCTTCCTATTACCGCTTGTTTGCATCGATGGGTCACGCACTTGCTGAGTAGCGCTTTAGTTCGTACGAAGATGTGAAAAAAAAATGGCTCGATGAATGGTTCCCATCAAAAGGGGAAGATTTTTTACTGGCGTAGTATTCACAAATTGCCCGAAAGATGGGAAAAATGTATAACAAGCAATGGAGCATACTTTGAATAAAGTACTTTTTATCATTCTTCCGACTTTATCATGTTTTTTTTAGAAAAAAAAAATCCGCATTTCATACTTGTACACGTGGTATGTTTAACACATTTAAAAAATAATGACATTTATCTCAGTCTTCATCATTATCGCTACTATCGCTGTCAGTAATTACAATATCGCTGTTATTTTCCAGCTTCGTCAATCATGACACAAGCAATGGGCATTACTATTTTTTTGTAATGCATAAGTACAATTTTTATTCGTTTTAGAAATGTTTTTCGAATTTTCTCTTCGAAATGTGTTGTTACTAGATGCCCCAAAGTTTTTGAGTCAAATATCGCTTTCAGATGGTTATTATATATTTGACAAAGAGTAATTATTAAGTAATATTTACGGTTATTAATTATGTTGTCTTCGATAAATTTGCAAATTTCATCAAAACTTTCCTTACATAAGTACCGAGTTTTATGCCAATCAATCAATGGTTTGTCTGACAATTTTGCGACACTATGACAGTAAGAGATTTTACATATATTGTGATAAGCCACTTCAGTAGATCCAACGATAACACAGCCCCCACAAAAAAAAAAGTGGGGTATACTTTTGATGCGATATATCAGATCCGTTGTATTTTTGCCCGCTGATCACGAATCTGACGTCAGAATATCGCCATCACATCTCAATTTTTTTCTAACCTCAAAAAATAGGTAAAAATTAGTAAAAATTAAGAAAAATATACTCCTAAAAAATTAATTCAAGCTTTTTCATGAATCCAAAGATGTATTAATATGTACTCGGACACGCTAAGCTAATATTCATCGGTTGGATTGAGCCATACAGTTCTGTTTTCTTTCTAACCTCAATAAATCAGACAGATATAGTGCTTCTCGAATGCAAAAACGAATTCAAATTAAAATTCAACCGATCCTTACCAAATTTGGTACACGGGGATTTTTTGGGTCGCTGATCACGAATCTGGATTTGCAAAATTCAAGATGGCAGATGTTTTCGCGCCATTTTGAACGCCGAGAAAATTCATCGGTCGATTTTTATTCTTCTATCTGCATCCAGGGCACCTCCACGTGGTGACGGTGGGCAACGGTGTTACTCCACTAGCCGGCAGAGTCCCTGGATAACGGCTTAGATGCCGTCATGGCAAGTAGAAGAAAGAGAATTACGATGCCGGGACTCGGAAACCCAGTATCGGCGGTTGGTCAGGGTGGGGAAGCGGGCCCGCAGCCGTCGTCATCCAGCGACCGTAGCTCTTCATGTGTGGGTGACTTGGCTCATGTAGAGTATAATGCTACAAGAAAACGGTCTCACGGTACAAGGACTTTTCATAAGTGCGATAAAAACAGTGATTCATTTTGTTATATTTGCTGTCAACACGTATTGAGTAAAATGGGGTCACCGATAACGGATAAGATTAAAACCTTATATAAGGATGGTTTTAACATTGAAATACAGCACCAGGATACAGATTGGGTTCCCCACATCATTTGCAGTTCTTGCAAAATAATGTTGTACATCAATAAGAAGGCGATTAAATATTCCAGACCAGCAATATGGAATAGACCATACAGTGAAAATGATTGCTACTTTTGTATGAATGTTGTATCTAGGCATAACCGAAAAAATAAAAGCACTATTACTTATAACGATGTTTCGACAGTAACAAGACCAACTAAACTAATTCCGCGTCCTGAACCACTTGATGCTGATGTTATGGAAACAAATGATTTCACCTTATCAGTTCATGCCGAAAACATTGAGACTGTCGAAAAAGATTCAAACACTGTTACTAATGAATGTTCTAGTGACAACCTATCATATACTAGTGACACAGATAAAGAATTTCTACCATACAACCGTAAACCAGAACCAATACTCGTATCACAGTCAGAACTTAGTGATCTAGTCAGAGATTTAGGCTTATCCAAAGATGGTTCAGAGCATCTTGCTTCCTTTTTAAAGAAAAGACATTTACTTAAGCCAGAAGCTACGATTTCTTATTATAGAAACAGAGATGAAGAATTTCGAAAATATTTCACAATGGACGAGGAATTGTCACTTTCATATTGTACCGATGTAAAAGGTCTAATGGATGAATTTCAAAATAACTCATACGATCCTGAAGAATGGAGACTGTTCATTGGTTCTTCTAAACGGAGCATTAAGACAGTTTTGCTGCATAATACCAACGTTTTACGCTCCCATTCCGATTGCTCATTCCACAGTTATGGAAGAGCAATATGAAAAAATGAAGCAGCTTTTGATAAAAATAAAATATGCTGATCATAACTGGAAAATTTGTGGAGATCTGAAAATTGTAACAATATTGCTTGGCCAACAGTCAGGGTTTACACTTTATCCCTGTTATAAATGTCTGTGGAATAGCAGAGACAGGGAACGTCATTATAAGAAAAAAATTTGGCCACCAAGAGAATCGTTCACTCCTGGTGAAAATAATGTATTGTTTCCACCATTGGTAGATCCAGGAAAAGTTCTTATTCCCCCGCTTCACATTAAGCTTGGACTTATGAAGCAATTCACGAGAGCATTAGATACAAACGGCCCATGTTTCAAATATTTGCATAAAAAATTTCCGAAATTTTCTGAAGCTAAAATTAAGGCAGGCGTATTTGACGGGCCACAAATAAGAAAATTGTTTCAAGATTCATTATTTGTTACTAAAATGAATAAAGTTGAAAAAGCTGCTTGGCTTAGTTTTAAAGAAGTCGCAACAAACTTTTTGGGAAATAATAAAAGTCCTAAGTACAAAGAAATAGTCGAGAAAATGGTAACAAATTTTCAAACATTAGGTTGCTTAATGAATCTAAAATTACATTTCCTGGACTCCCACATCGATGTTTTCCCAGATAATCTTGGTGACTACAGTGAGGAACAAGGGGAACGTTTTCACCAAGATCTGAAAATCATAGAAAATCGGTATCAAGGACGATGGGATGACCATATGCTAGCGGACTATTGCTGGTCGCTAAAAAGAGAAACAAGTCCTCAAAAGCGTTTGGGCAGAAAGCCTTTGAATAGGTCATTCGCGGAAAAAAGAACAAGATACAGCCAAAAAAAGGAAAGTTAGGCGCGGGTCTAACCTTTGCAATTCTAGGGCTTAAGGGTCTACTATTTGAGAGTATATGGTTTAAAAGTCCTGGTTTTGAGTTTATTGGGTCTCATTTTTAAAGTTACAGGGTTATTGAGGTCTATTTTTTGAGGTTACAGGGTGTGGGAGTCTAAGGTTTCAGGGTTTAGGGTTTAAGAGTATCTGGTTTGAGGATTCCCCAACTGTATACCAAATTTGGTAGGAATCGGTTGGTTTTCAAAAATTTTGTCCGGAAATGGAAATGGAAATGGATCCGCCATTTTGAATTTTGCAAATCTGACCTCAGATTCATGATCAGCAACCCAAAAAACCCCCGTGTACCAAATTTGGTAAGAATCGGTTGAATTTTAATTTGAATTCGTTTTTGCATTCGAGAAGCACTATATCTGTCTGATTTATTGAGGTTAGAAAGAAAACAGAACTGTATGGCTCAATCCAACCGATGAATATTAGCTTAGCGTGTCCGAATACATATTAATACATCTTTGGATCCATGAAAAAGCTTGAATCAATTTTTTAGGAGTATATTTTTCTTAATTTTTTACTAATTTTTACCTATTTTTTGAGGTTAGAAAAAAAATGAGATGTGATGGCGATATTCTGACGTCAGATTCGTGATCAGCGGGCAAAAAATACTACGGATCTGATATATCGCATCAAAAGTATACCTCACTTTTTTTTTGTGGGGCTGTGTAATCATTACTTATCTTTGGTAGCATTTGCGTATCATTCAACTTCATAGCAAATTCTTTGAATTTTACGTCAAACTCATCTTTAGTAGAAACATGTAATACTTGTTTACGTCCATTATATTGCTTGTGTTATTTATCGCAAAATATGCACACCTGTCTATTCCTGTCTGTGTATTGCTTCGTGATATTCCCTCCCTCATTGGACAATTCATCTGACATGATTGAGGTTTGAGATGTATCATCCGCACCTACATTCTGTGTTAATGAACCTTGAGTCTGTAATGAAGGTCTCGGGTCTGATGTAGATGTAGAGGGTTTTACAAATTCATATTAGCAAGGAGTCTTTAGAGAAGAGCTCTCTTCAGATCTATCATCGACGCCTACATTCTCTAGTAATGGGCCTTGGGAATGTGACGTGTCTGATATAGATGTTGAAGATTCCAATAATTCAAATGGATAACGTTTATTTTCCTTTTCCTTCTCAAGATATTTAGTCATTACCGCGGTAAAATTACACTTAACATGATATCATGCACCATAAAGAGTATTTTAATGAAGCTAGACCCAAAAAAGACTTCTGGCGCTGACGGAATATCTGCCATTGTTCTCAGAAACTGTGCAAGGGAACTAACACCAGTTTTCTGTAGACTTTTTGACCTATCCTACAGAAAGGGAATATTTCCGTCCTGCTGGAAATGTGCCACGGTTCGGCCGATACCTAAAAAAGGCAAGAAGACCTTGCCAAATAACTACCGACTGCTTTCAATAATATCGAAAGTCATGGAAAAGGTCATCAATGAGCATCTTCCAAAAAATCTTGAACGATTCAATATTATTAGCGATCACCAATATGGTTTTCGTAAACATAGATCAACAGGAGATCTTCTGACTTATGTAACAGATGTTTGGAACAACGCAATTGAACACTTTGGAGAATCTCGAGCGGTTGCTCTTGACATATCCAAGGCATTCGACCGTGTTTGGCACGATGGACTGTTGGCTAAGTTAAGCTCTTATGGTATGTCTGAAAGGTTCTGTTTGTGGCTCTTATGTTTTCTCAGAGAGCGTTCTTTACGAGTGGCGGTCGACGGATTTCTTTCTAACACCTTCACTCCCCCAGGGCTACATACTGTCTCCTACTCTCTTTCTCATTTACATTAACGATCTGCTGGAACAGACCGGGAATCCAATCTACAGCTTTGCAGTTGACAGTACGCTTGTCTCTTCATTCACCTTGAACGCTCGGACATCAGCTGCTCAGGCGAATATCCGCAGACAGCAGGAGGTCGTTCAACTTAACAAAGACCTGAAAGAAGTTCTATCTTGGGGTGACATTAACTAAGTAGAATTTAACGCTACAAAAACCCAGGCGGCAGTTTTTTCTAAAAAATTTAACATTGCTGAACTCGACATAGTTATGTCGGGGCACTCCATTCCCCTAGCATCGTCGCTCAATTTGTTGTGCGTTAGTTTGGGAGCAAATATGTCCTGGCATGAACATGTTGCAGGCATAGCAAGGAGAGCGTCGCAAAAGTTGGGAATATTATTTCGAACCAGAAAACATTACACCCCACAACAACTGTTAATTCTTTACAAAGCTCAAATTCGACCAACTATGGGATACTGCTCTCACGTTTGGGGCTCCGCTCCCAAACATACACTGCATTTGTTTCTGTTCAGAGAAGAGATGTCCGTCTGATTGGAGACCCGGAATTGACCGGCGACCTTGATTCGCTGGAACATCGAAGAACGGTTGGCGACTTGAGTATTTTCATGGAAAGTGTTCGAAGGATGTAGCCCGCTTAATTCCTCCCAAAGCGGTGCATGTTAGAAATACACGTCGCGCTGGTGCTTCACATCTGTATGAGGTTGAGCTTGTTACTCCGCGTACAACGCTTTTCAAGCAGTCTTTTATATGGAGAACATCATCCCTTTGGAATAATTTGACCAGCGCTGTGTTTCCCACCGAGTACAATTTACAGCGATTCAAGAACAACGTAAACCGCTTTTTTTTTCCGCACACATGCCGCTCCTGGAGCGCTTTAGGGACTTCCCTGCAGCACGTGTGCTACACCCATAAAAAAAAATCCACAGGTTGGGTTCACAGCACTTGGCAGTTCAATCTCACTGTATGTGCAATACGAATTGTCAGTATATGATGACTTTTATTCAATGTGTCTTCAGTACTCAGAAGGGACGCGAACGATAAAAAAAAATTATTATCTTAACCTATAATCTTGCCTAGTGTTTATAAAAAAATTAAACACGACCGCTTTTATTGCGTAGTATCTGAAAAGCTAACTTTAAACTTGACAAATGTAAAAAAAAACCTAAATTTGCTTAAGAAACGTTATTCCTCATGCGAACGTATTGTTGACTAGCTTTGGGCCTTGATATTGGAAAGCTATGTGATTTACTTATCGTTATTGTCTCATTAATTACAACGTTTACAGATAAATAAAAAATTAGTGGCCTGAGAAAGTTCTTTCTTTCGGTATTGACTGAGCTGCTTTCTTGAACTAAAAATCTCTTCTACACTATAAACCATTCCACAACTATTTAAATATGTACGGTTATAGATCGTAGGCCAGTAGAATGAAGTTTGACATTTAGTAGCAGACATCAAAAAAAAAAGCTAGAGGAGCAAACTTAGTAAAAAGAAAAAGAGAAAAAAACGTTTTAAGAAAACTAAATGACCACCTGTTGTTTTGTAGTTCACACTGAGAATGGGAATTTTTTTCGTTATATCAAATAATATTAGTTCAGGTTTTAACAGGTTGACTGCCGACCACTCCGATCGGAGTGCGTGGGGGTCTCTTCACCAACGCCGTCTACTCCGATCGGAGTTCGACATGCGTTCTTACGAGACGTTTTAGTATTCCATCGGCGTTGTATATGAAACGTGTTTCTAGTGGTGGCGTTGCTTAAAAACGCAAGTTCTAACAGGTGCTTAAGTGGTTCCGCGGATTTGCTTTTGGTTTGGTTGTAATCTGCCGTACAATATGGACAATCAACCTGGGCCTTCTGGTTTTAAAAAAAGACATTGTAGTGATGAAAAAAAGGTATATGATAAGAAAAAGAAGCTAACTGACACTGAATTATTGCAGCTATTGGAAGAAAGCGGAGGTAGTAGTGACGAACATTACGTACCAGACACAGACGATAGTGATGTAAATTCAAGCTCCGAGTCCGAAGAAGAGAATTTTATAGACCCTATTCGGCCACATCAAACACTTCCTAGCCTTGATGAGATAAAATGGAACGACAGAGGTGCGTTAAAACAAATTTTATTCCAGAAAACCCAGGAATTATTGGTGCAAATTCCAGGACAGGGTGCACCTATCGATTTTTTCGAAATGATCATTGATGATGATTTTTTACAAACTATTGTAGAACGAACGAACTCTTACGCAGTCGAGGTTTTGCTGCGCCCAGAAACAAGTACAAAATCACGTATTACTAATTTTAAAGATCTTACTCTTGACGAACTAAAAATTTTTTTGGCCCTGTTACTTCACACTGGCACAATATCCTTGAGCCGTCTTAACGATTATTGGAAAACTGATCCGCTATTTAATCTACCTGTTTTTAGAAAATATATGTCAAGGAATAGATTTTTGCTTATCTTGAGGTGTTTGCATTTTACATCTCCAGATATGGATCCGGCAGATCGGCTAGGAAAGATTAGATTTGTGGCAGATTTTTTTAACAACAAGATGGGAGAAATTTACTATCCTGGAAGAGAGTTGTCTTTGGATGAAGCTATGGTACTTTATCGGAGTCGTCTCCAGTTTAAACAGTATATCAAGAATAAGCGTCATAAGTATGGTATGAAGTTATACATGCTGACAGAGCCTAATGGACTTATTTTGAAATTTCGTGTCTACGAAGGTGCGACAGATGTTTATGGTGGAAGCGGACATACTGAAAAGATTGTTTTACATTTATTGGAGGAAAAATTGGGTGTGGGACATGCTGTTTATCTAGACAATTTTTACAATAGTGTTAATTTAGCTAGGAAATTACTTCAACAAAATACATACTGCACTGGTACGCTGAGAGCTGAGAGGAAAGATAATCCGAAAGAGGTAATGAGTGCAAACTTAAAACGTGGTGAGAATAAATCTATGTTTTGCAATGGAGTGCAAGTCGGAAAATGGCGCGATAAACGCAATGTTCAATACATTTCAACAGAATTTGGAAGCGAAATGGGCATTTTTAAAAACAAAAGAAATCAAGAATCTGAAAAACCTTCCGCAATCATTGGATATAATGCTTTTATGTCCGGTATAGATAGACAGGATCAAATGATGGCATATTATCCTTGCAGTCGTAAAACCATTTGGTGGTACAAAAAGTTATTCATGCATGTGCTGCAAATGAGCATGATAAACACCTATTTTTTGTACAACAAATATTCGCGGTCTGACCAGTTACGATTATATGACTTCCGATTGGATGTCATAAGAAATTTACTAGCCAGACGACCAATTACTAATTTGCCGCAAATTCCTCCAGGCCAAATAAATGTCCACAGCATTAGCAAAGTAGAAAAAATTGTTAGTGAAAAAAAAGGAACTAAAGAAACAAAACGGGTAAGCAGAAAGGAATGCAAAGAATGGAGGAAAAATAAAATAAGAAAGCAAACAGTGTATGAATGCAAAATGTGCCCTGGACAACCAGGTTTTTGCCTTAATTGCTTTGAGGATTACCATAAAAATGTACAAAAATGATTTAGAAATAAATGTTTTGAGTTCATGAGTTCGATTTATTATTTCTTTACTTATTTAATTGGACACTCCGATCGGAGTGTTCGGCATCTAGTAAAAATTTTCACTTGCAATGCCGATTACTCCGATCGGAGTGAAATTTTTTTTTTCTAATATTTTGAATGGCACATAAAAAAAACACATTCAAGACTCATTTTAATTCATATTTACCACAATAAAATAAAAATATTTGGAAAAAAATCTTACCGGCGTCAACCACAAACTCAAAAATATAGATCGGCAGTCAACCTGTTAAAAAATTATCGATATATTAATAACTATAGGTAGTTATTGACAGTTATCAATAGATGGCTACTGATATGTCGTTAATTACCCATATATCGATTGAAATTTGTAAAAGTTACTTAGTGAACCCAATGAAATAATATTTAACGGAAACAGTACGTTTTAGACCAAGAGGGCGACCCGAAATTTTGACTTGTTGATTAACCGTCTGCCAAGTTGTTCATTCTACCGGGCGAGTCGAGTAAAAGCCTTTAACGTTGATTTTGCCGCCCCCGTGCCCTGGAATGCCCAGATAAGGCCCAAAATGCTACACCCAAAAATGGATTGACGGTTAACCACTTGAATCAAGTACCGTGACATATGTCGACACGAAAAAAGTCGAGCGCCCCAAAGGGCAGACGTCGCCGAGATCAAACCTAGCTTTAGGGCCCAAAAAACGTCGTCATTTAAACATATAAAATCAATAAATTTAGTTTGTTCTTGATAAAATAAGAGGGAACCTGCAAAAGGCAAGATGCCGCTATTACCGGAGTACCCGCTTTTTTCAGCCAAAAAGGGTCGTATTTCGAGTTTTTGAAAAATAAAAAATATTTTTGGAAAATTTAGACCTCAATTAATAAAATACGACGGGGACAAACGCCTCGCTTGTACCCGAACAAGTCGAAGCATTTTCAAATTTCAAAAAAAAAAATCGAAATTCTGATAGTATAGACGTTATTACAGGTTATACATAAAATTCGTACCGGATGGCTGAAATTGTTATTTTTTTATGTTTTTCGACCCGTAGAATCCCAGTTTGCTATTCTCGAGGCCCTATAGGGTTCGGGCCTTTCGCAATGGGCCCGAAAAAGCCCTTTTTTATGCAATTTCTGGGACAGCCTATCTATTCAGAGGGTAAATTGGCCATTTTCATATGTAGGAGAATTTGTGGAATGCGGAATAACTAATCCCAATGAAAAAATCAGTTGGGTCTATTGCTATGGGCCCAATTAGGCCCAAATCGATATTTGTCAACAAAATGAAAATTTCCGGATTCTTCAAGTAAAATTACGTTCGAAAAGGGTGAATTTCCTATTTTCTGTGAAATATTATGCCGATAGTCGCAAGAAATTCATACAGTAAGTAATTTAAAATAAAATGTTTGAACATTTTTATTATAGAAAATACGCTGCCCCAAAGGAGAGACGCCGCCGAGGCCGGACCCAGCTTTAGGGCCCCAGAAACTTTGATCCAAAAATGGACTGTCATTTAACCATATAAAATCTTCGCCATGAGCCCGCAAAAGAAGAAAGAAGAAAACATGCTGGAAAATATTTCTTTTTTTTTTAATACACTGTAAAAAAAATTTTAGATTAATTTTAAAGTATTTACTAAAAATTAATTATTTTTTAAATTTTTCAAGCGTTTAATCGAAATTTCATACATTTATTCGATTTTTCAAGCATTAATATATTTGATTTTTTGAATTTATACTAGAATTTAAAAGCATTTTATTTAAAATTTCTAGTAAACGCTTCAAAAATCTAGCAAATACTTAATTTTAAATAAATACTATAATATTCTACCTAAAGTTTTTTTACAGTGTATTAAAAAAAGAAATATTTTCCAACATATTTTCTTCTTTTTCGGGCCCATGGCCGAGATTTCATACGATTAAATGACAGTCCATTTTTGGATCGACGTTTTTTGGTGGAGGTTTGCTCGGTCGGGTCTCAGTGGCGTCTGTCCTTTGGGGCGCTCGAGTTTTTTAGTGTCAATAAATGTTATAGTACTTGATTCCAGTGGTTAAACGACAGTCCATTTTGTAGCATTTTGGGCCTTATCTGGGCATTCCAGGGCACGGGGGCCGCAAAATCAAAGTTAAAGGCTTTTATTCGAATCGCCCGTTGGAATGAACAGCTTGGCAGACGGTTAGTCGATAAGTGAGAATTTCTTAGCCCTCTTAGTCTATTTACATTCTCTGCAAGAATTTAAAATAAATTATAAAAATGGAAAAAGAATACATTTTGAAAAATTTTAATATCTCTCTCTGTTGTCTTTTTATACTTTAAAAAATGTCTATAATAATCTGTCCCGAGTATAAGTAGCTACTAAAATATTTATCGGTGTATGAATAACTATCGGCAAGTCGATAACCATCGATTTATCGATTTATTAATAACTATCTATATAACCATAACTTTGGACATATCATTAAATATCTGTAACTATATATGTCGATAGCTGTCGTTATAGCAACAAATTAAATCCATTACCACCTATCCCTGATACAAATTGCTTTGGTACCTCAAGGGTATATATTTATTAGATAGCGAGTTATATATAGTTACATATAACATATACGAGGCTGGTTTGAAAAGTCCGTGCAAAAATAAAAACTACTTATGTGTTTGGGGTAAACCTTTTTTATTTTTCGACATAGTCCTCTTTTAGGCTTATACACTTCGTCCAACGATGTTCTAGTTTGTTGATCCCTTCCGAATAATAGGATATGTCCAAGTCTGCAAAATATCCATTAGTGTCTGCAATCACCTCCTCGTTTGAATAAAATCTTTGTCCCGCCAGCCATTTCTTCAAATTGGGGAACAAATAGTAGTCCGAGGGAGCCAAGTCTGGAGAATAGGGGGGATGTGAAACGAGTTGGAATCCTATTTCCATTAATTTTGCGACCACAACTGAGGTGTGTGCTGGTGCGTTGTCGTGATGGAAAAGGACTTTCTTGTGGGCCAATCGCGGACGTTTTTCTTGCAGCTTGGTTTTCAAACGGTCCAATAACGATGAATAATATTCACCTGTAATAGTTTTACCCTTTTCCAGATAGTCGATGAGGATTATCCCTTGCGAATCCCAAAAGACAGTCGCCATAACCTTTCCGGCCGAAGGAACGGTCTTCGCCTTTTTTGGTGCAGATTCCCCCTTGGTAACCCATTGTTTCGATTGTTGTTTGGTCTCAGGAGTATAGTAATGTATCCATGTTTCATCCACAGTGACGAAACGACGCTTAAAGTCCTCCAGATTCTTCTGGAACAGCTGCAAACCATCCTTGCAACACTTCACACGATTCCGTTTTTGGTCAAGCGTGAGCAATCGCGGCACCCATCTTCCGGATAGCTTTCTCATGTCCAAATGTTTATGCAAAATATTATGTACCCATTCAGTCGAGATGCCCACAGCACTAGCAATCTCACGCACCTTAAGTCTTCTGTCATCCATCACCATATCATGGATTTGATCAATGATTTCTGGAGTCGTAACCTCCACAGGCCGTCCAGAACTTTCAGCGTCACTTGTGCCCATATGGCCAGTCCGAAAATTTTGAAACCACTTATAAACTGTTCTAATCGAAGGTGCAGAGTCACCATAATGTTTATCAAGCTTCTCTTTAGTCTCCTGAGGCGTTTTGCCTTTCATAAAGTAATGTTTAATCAAAACACGAAATTCTTTTTCGTCCATTTCTGTAAATCACTCGACTTCCTTGATTCACACGAATGCTAAACACAAAGAAATAGACCAATATGACTGAAACTTGGTGTGCGTTCATTCAAGAGATGCCACTAACTAAACATAACCTCGATACGCGCCGGTGGTGCCATCTCTCGGACTTTGCACGGACTTTTCAAACCAGCCTCGTATATTAATATAAAAATTCAGCCGTTAATGATAAACACAGTATTATTTACTTTCTTCTTCCTTAAAAGAAAGTATGCACTTCATTAGATTTGAAATTGTGAAAGCCGGTGGTCAACGGAATCTTCACATTTTAGGTCTGACAACACTATAAATTTGATAGGTTCGTTAGTAGCCATTGCAATTGACTAGTTTTGATCTCACCTTAGATGATTGATCATGTAAATATGCGCAGGCTATGGGGTCAAAAAGATTCAGAACAATAATATATGTTTATAATATATATACGAGTATATATATATATATATATATATATATATATATATATATATATATATTTATATATATATATATATATATATATATATATATATATATATATTTATATATATATATATATATATATATATATATATATATATATATTTATATATATATATATATATATATATATATATATAAATATATATATATATATGTATATATATATATATATATATATATATATATATATATATAAATATATATATATATATATATATATATATATATATATATATATATATATATATATATATATATATATATATATATATATATATATATATATATATATATATATATATATATATATATATATATATATATATATATTTATATATATATATATATATATATATATATATATATATATATATATATTTATATATATATATATATATATATATATATATATATATATAAATATAGAATTTCAAAAATTAAAAGAAATTAAATTTTTCTGCAAATTACCGCTACAGATATTCGAACATATTTGGAAGACTTTACACCTTAAAAAGGACAAAAAAAACTTATTTCTATTACAATCAACATTTAATTAATTTCTCATAATTATTTCTCATTGCAAACATGTGGAGGGCTTGACAGCATTTGACAAATAGTCTGCACGAAGTTCGATCTGAGATGTTGATCGGATTGATCATCATATTGACCAAAGATACCAAGCCATGGAACAAACTCGATTTCATATTGATCTGCCTTGTCGTTATAGGCCTTTAGCAAACTATCAGATTCTTTATCATTCATACATGTTTTGACTGTGTCGTAAGAAACGATCTCCTTAAGAATGGTATTAACACACTAAAATAAAAAATAGTATAATTAAAATTATTCTTGGAAAATTAAGTAAAGTAATTCTTATATACTCACTTGCTGGACGCATCAAATCTAGTTTGAAATATAATCTTTACATTCTCAGTTCAATATCTACTACAAGATGAAATAGTAATACATAAAGATGTGTTTTATAAAGATGACGTAACAGTTTTGTAGTTACCACGGTGATATTGTTTCTGTAGAGATAAATGTTTGAAGTAGATATTTGATGATGATTTGATGCGATATTTCAAAAACATACGCAGTTGTGCAGTATACTGATCACATGTTATTTTCACTACTAAAGTGACGTTTTCTTCTTTGAAGTAGCTGTTTCCAAATAGGCAAAAAACTCAATTTTCGATTTAACACGAAACTATAATATAAATAATGGAACCACCATTATTCTCGAAATTTTGTAATTACTTATTGAAAAAAAAGATTTTCAAGGTAAAACCAATATGAAATGGGGATTTGAAAGCCGTTTTACTTGAAAATGAGCCATTTAAATACCGCTAGTTATCCTACTAAAAGATTTTATTAATAACTATGTTCTATAACTTAGTTATTAATAAAATATTTAAATATACTTGGTACATCTATAAGAAGTCATAGTCCAAATAGGTTACTTACATTTTCAATGTCAGAGGCAACAACGTCCTTTCCTTGTATAGCTTTTGCCTCCGTGCAGTAAAGATATTCAACTCTCACTTTTTCAGTTACTCCTGGTCTTTCGAAAACGCATGCTTGGGCTCTGGTTATAAAACATTCATTATCCCCATGAATACATGTAATCACTCCTTCATCGGATATCTATAAAGTAACAACTAAATAATAATATAATTTGAAATGGGGGTTAAATATCACACAAAATATTTATTTTACCTTTGTACGCAAATATCTTTGCCCTTGTTTTAAAGCCAAGGTTTTGTTTTCTCAGACCTCAAGTGCTCTTATTTTTGATATAAATTGCTGCGTAAAAATATCGCACACTCGCAGTTGAATATTGTCCTCTACCAATAACTCTTTACAATACCAATGCAGTTATGTAAAAAACCATAAATAATATTTTTGCTGACAAGTGATTAATTCAAAACCTAACCATAGTAAAAAGTTAATTTATTGGTTACCTTTTCATCTTCTATTAGACTTACCCAAACCAGAGGAAGCAACTCCAAGTTAATGTAATCCGACAGTTTGTTGTATCCAGCGTAAAATTGACTGTCAACAAATTGCAAACAATATGAGCATTTTGCTTGATAAGAGTAAGTTAGGTTGACCTTCTCCTAAAGAGAGAATTAAAACTAAATAAATTCAAAATCTATGATCAAAGTAAGATTATGCCAGATTGACTCATTACCTCAACAAGCATTCATTTCTCAATAAACAAACCTTTATATAAAACGACGAGTAATGTAATTTGTTCACACCCCTGCTGCTATTTATTGTTTTTATACCTAATTCTAACCATCTTTGGCTGAGTACTTTCTATACTTACATAGGTATCAGCTGACATGACAAACTGCAGGCCAGCAATAAAAAGTAAACACATTTTTAACGACATTTTAAAACTGAAATTCAAATTTTCCTCTTTGACTAATTAAAATGTATTAATACCGTAGCATTATTACCTGTGAATTTATATATTCAGAATTGCGTATTTTTTATAAGTATAGTGTGAAGATGTAGCGGATATTGGTCCTTAATTAACAAGCATTTGTTATTATTAGGTAAGAACGTTCAAATAATCCATAAATTTAGATAAAAATTTAAAGTACAAAGTCGGAGTTCATAAAATATATTTGGTAATTAGTAACTAAGGCAACCCTTATCGCCAATATTATTGCCGTTATCTTTTCTAGACAACAATTATCACGACATCAGCCACTTGATATTTGTTCTCGACTCGTGCCTTATGAACCAAATTATCAGGACCAACGCACTTCTAATTTTCATGGGGTACAGTTCCACAGGTTACTATTGCTATTTTCCTGGTCCTTTGATGTCATCTAAATAGTTGGTTTTCTGACTTAGACAATAAATATGCCTACATGCCCCGATCTGTTAACTCTTATAAAGATTATAGAGAATGCTATCAAAAGTAAAAGTAGTAATTTACAGGTACAGGTGGTCTTCATCAGTAGCACGTAGTTAAGTTATACGAAAGGAATTTAGGAGGTTAGAAAATACATAAAGAGTTAACAGATCGGGGCATGTAGGCATATTTATTGTCTAAGTCAGAAAATGAAAATATGTATATATATATATATATATATATATATATATATATATATATATATATAATTATATATATATATATATATATATATATATATATATATATATATATATATATATATATATATATATATATATATATATATATATATATATATATATATATATATATATATATAATTATATATATATAATTATATATATATATATATATATATATATATATATATATATATATATATATATAACCGAAAAGGGATTTAACTTAGTGAACAAAAGGGTGTTAAAGTTCTTAGTAACTGTAGTTTTATTCTAATATCGAGCTTTCGATGTCAAATCGTACATCACCTTCAGGACCTGGAAAATACAGAAAGAAACTCTCATCAGTCAGAGCACCTCCTGAAGGAATATGCTTCCTCTTGTTATATATATATATATATATATATATATATATATATATATATATATATATATATATATATATATATATATACACTACTTACTTACTTACTTACTTATCACAGAAACAAAAAGGAAAGGGAATGAATGCAAAAGATTACCTAATGGATACTGGAGTACTGGTCAGGAGTAAAAGAGGAGAAAAATGCAAGGGCAGGAGTGGCAATGGTCGTCAAAGAAGAGAAGAGGAAAAGTGTAAAAGGAGAAAGGTTTGTAAGTGAGAGGATACTCTCGATAGCAATAAAATAAGATGGAGCGGATGAAAACTGCACTTTGATTGTGTGCTATGGACCAAATGACAACGTAAGAACTGAGGAAAAGGACAATTTTTTCAATGATTTACAGGAAGAGATAGACAATAAGATAATAATAATGGGAGATATGAACGGAAGGGTGGGAGAGTAGAACGAGGGAATAGAATGGTGCCTAGAAAAACAAGGAGAGACAGTGAGAAACGATAACGGCAAACGAATAATACAGATAGGTTTGGAAAACGAATTAAAGATTGGTAATACTCATTTAAAAAAAAGAAATTCACAAAATAACTAGACAAGTGATCTCGAGAAATGAAAAATCAATTAAAGACCACTTTTTAATACATAAAGAAGGCTGGGATAGAGTAAAGGATATTGAGGTAAAAAGGGGCCCGGATATAGGAAGCGATCACTTTCTTTTAAAGATTGTGTTAAAATTAGGAAAAGACAGTATAAAGGAAAATAAACGCAAAATACTAAATTCAAAAATTAAATGTTATAAATTAGACATAGTGAAATAAGAGAAGAATACCAAAGAATATATGAAGAAAAAATGAAGACAAATAGAAAAAGAATGGGAGTGATACTGTTTTAATGGCAGCAGAAAATACCTGTGGCTCATCAAAAATAGTAAATAGAAATATTAAAAAGACAAACTGGTGGACGAATAGGTTTAAGGAAGAGATTAAAGACAAAAAGAAAAGATTATATATATATATATATATATATATATATATATATATATATATATATATATATATATATATATACATAGGTATATAATTGGGGAGAGGATCACGTCCCAAACCCTATATCCCACCACCCATTGAAACCACATCTTATCCTACCTATATTCTACATTACTTGCCAACCCGTCTGGCCAGAATGGCAAGTCAGGCCGAAAACCCCCAAATGAGATGAGATCTGACTCTGAAAATGTACCCCAGGCGAGTACAGGAGATATCTTAGAATCTCGCACTGAAAATTCAGTCAGCCCCACGGATTCTGGGGGGGGGGGGGGAACGAATCAGATCAAAAAAGCCGAACAACAAGACACAAACCAGCAAGACCGAAACTATATAAAATCCAAGATAATAGAATGGTACATACCGACATTTAACATAAGAACAATGTCCACAGAAGATAAATTAGTGGAACTAGAGGAAGAATTAAGTAAAATCAAATGGACAGCAATAGGTCTGGCAGAAGTACGAGAACTAGGAGAAGGATGCAGGATACTGAAAAGTGATCTTTTATTGTTCTACAAAGGAAGAGAAAAACTGAAAGAAGGAGGCGAAGGAATACCTATTAATAAGAATTTAGCCCAGAATATTACACAATTCAAAGCCATATCACACAGAGTAATCGTAATAGAAATAACAATTAATAGAAGCAGGATGAAGAGGTTGAACAATTTTACGAAGAAGTCAACACAGCAATAAAAAGTAGTAAGACAAGATACACGATAATAATGGGTGATTTCAACGCCAAGATAGGTAAAAAAGAGAAAGACATGGAAGATGAAAATGAGATCGGACCTTATGGAATGGGAACAAAAAATTCAAGAAGTCCGAAAGTAGAAGATGAACATGGTGTAGCCCAGATGGATCAGTTAAAAATGAGATTGATTATATAATAACCAGTGATAAAAACATAGTAAAAACACTACTGTATTAGATGCAATAAATGTTGGAAGTGATCATAGAATGCTACAAGTAAAGACTATTATAAACATCAAAAAAGAAAGGAAAAAGATTGTACACAACAAAAAAATGCAAATAGATTATGAAAAACTTAAAATAAAAACAATGGAGTAGCAAAAAATCATAGGAGAGGATTAAATCATGCAAATAGAAGTAGAAGACCAAGAACCAAATACTCTAAATGGGAAAATAACTCAGTGCTTATTAAATGCATCCAAAAAAATGGCAACCAGGGGGAAGGACGAGAAGGAAAAATTAGGTAGAGATACACTGAACCTAATAGAATAAAGAAAATAAATACAAGGCGATCGAACAAATAACAGAACAGAAATAACAGAACTAAACAAAACGATTATAACCAAAATAAGAGCTGATTTAAGAGAATACAAAATTTCTAAAGTGAAAGAAGCATTGGAAGAAGGGAAGAGCTTAAAAGACACCCTGTGGAAAACTAACGAAGGAAAATATAACATAGTAAAACTGATAGATAACGAAAACCTTTGTAAATAACGCAGTCAGTAGAAATAGAAAAAACTATAGAAAAATAGAAACTGTAGAAAAATTTTTTTTTAATCGCCTATTAGTTTTCGAAAAGGATGATGTTGAATTAGCATTCTTATATTGTGGTGTGACTTGAGCGCAAAAAAATAAATTATTTACTAAAGTAAGATAAATCTATATCTATTAATTTTTCCCTTTTTTGTCATTTGTAATTTAGTAATAAAGTACTCTTATGAATTTGAAAAGAAATCAAAACACTCATGTTACTTGCTTTTAAGATTGTATTGTTAATACATATCTTGCTTATATAAATACGTATAAATGAGAATAGATAACTTTTCAAGATATTTAATTTAGTTGTACAAGAGTAATTACTACCGTCTACAGTGCGCAGTTGCTGATGAAACTTATATATGTAAGTATGGTGCTTTAATTAACAGACGGTTGTTAGCATATCTCTAACTCCAAGCCAACACTCACTTCTATTTCCTTGTTCAAGAATCCGCGAAAACGTTAGCTTAAATATTTATGAGTTTCGTGGAAAGTAAGATATGTGTTTAAAAATTTTCTTTACTGCCAAAAGTACCCAGACGGTATCTTAACATGTTTTATTGAAACTGATAAACAATTAAGTTTATTAGTGTTCCCTACGGAATACTTATAGGATCACTTCGATGTTTGTCCGTCCGTCCGTCCGTTTTAGTGTGGCCAGGTGTCTCGATTTGCACGAGACATCCCGATTTTCAAGGATCTGTGGTTACGTCCCGATTCACCCTCGATAGGGTCAACTGGTAATTATAAAAGGTTTGAGCTTCGCGCGTATTGTTTTATGATTGCGAATAGCGCGATAGAGTCCGATCAATGGATCTTTGCAGTCATGTGATCAAGGAGTAGTCAAGAATATTCATATGATTCGATCGGTTGTCCATTCAGTGTCGGTGGTCTGAGTTTTAAATGACAATTTCAAAAGTCAAAATAGAATTTAAAATTTTTCATCCGGTTTGGTAATTAACGAAAACTACGAATATATTACAGGTGTATGATGTGTAAAATACCCTAGTTCTTACTTGTGAAGGACATTTACCTCTCTGCATAAATCCAACGTGTAATATCACCTATTTTTATTTTTCAGGTTGCTATTAGATTATTTCGCGAGTAAATTTACTTTATGAAAAGTTTACAATTGTTATCTGTTAGTTATTTGACGTTTGTGTAATGTTTGTAATGAAATTACAATACACACTTAATACAGCTTTATCAAATTTACATAAGGCATTATAAAAACTGTAAAAAGTTGCACTGTAAAATTAATTAAATGAAATTTTAAAATAGAGAACTGAAATATAATACTTTTAAAAACAGAAAGATATTTCATGACGAGGGTATAAAGTATGAATAGGAGATATAAATTGCATAATCCAATTTTAATATGATTTATCAAATCAAACTAATAGATAGATAGATAAGTCTATATTTGTCCTGCAAAATTTACAATGAATGTTGCCCAAGGGGTTTGGAACGTATCAATAATTAATATTTAAAATATTAATTGAATAATGTCACTAATCGCTAGAAGTAGATTCTTCACTCACACGAATAATGATTTCTGAAAACTCTTCGATTATTACCTCATGATCATACCACTGTTGAATCAGGTTTTCTGTATGTTGTACGCTGACATGCCATACCTCTGGTGTATACTTTTCTAAGGCTCTATTCCACATCTACAGTACTTGTTTATCTCCATATCCTTCTTCACCAATGTTTATGCATTTGCCCAAATCAGCTCGATTGCATTAAATTGACAGTTATAAGAAGGTAATCTCAACACTTCATGCCCATGCTCTTGAAAAATTTTATCAATTTGATATTCCTTTGATTTTTTATGAGCTTTTGCAATATCTAATAGTTCTGTCTTAAACATCTGTTTGTTATGAGATAAACTATTCTTCTGTAACCACTCGAGAATTTCTTCTTTTTTCCATGCTGAAGATGGCTGTTTTTTTCTACTTCAACTGAATGGTATGAAGTTTCCATTATCATTAAAGATGGTTCTTCTGAATTAGGAATCAACTGATTTCTGACCCATTTCGTTTCACTATTCATTTCTCCATGATAATCAGGTGACTTTGACTTGCTAGCAAATAGTAAATTGGCATTTTCCACAAAACCCCCACTGTGTCCAGCATGTAAAACAATAAACCTTTTACCACCAAATCCCCCAGGCTTACGAACACTTTTAATGTTGTCATCCTGCCATGATTTCCTTTGACTGCCTTTTGAAAACATCCATGTTTCGTCTATGAAACCAAGCTGACGGGCAATGTGTGCATTTTTGTTTTCCATATACTTTCTAAGAAAAGCTGCCCTCATTGAACAAATTCTTAGTGTCTCCATTAATGCACGTCTCTTATCATCTTTCTTAAATTTGAAACCCAAATCCAGAAGTAATGTTCAAATAGTTCCATAACTGAAATTAATTATCTCTTTTTTTCGCAATTCTTTACGTAAGTTGTTAATAGTAACATGTTTCTCTAAGAGTACAATATGATTTACTTTCAATGTCACTTAAACCAATAGATATTAATAGCTACTTACTTTGTGCACACATACCATATCATATAATGTATTACGAACGTCCATTTTAGAACTTTAACTCAGATCATGGATCTTAGCTTATTTCCTTGTTCGTGATTTTCCAGGTGTTGAAAGCAATTCATTTTTATCACTATGATTTTGATACTCGCTACAGTTCTCATACTAATCTGTAAAGCAGAAAGAGAGACCCTTGTTATCCCTTTCCGATGTAAAATACACTATTGATTTCGCTATAAAATCTCTTGCTTCACTATTCAAACCTGTTCCAGGTATTTTGGTGGCTTCATATGAAAAGTATTTGGTCAATATTCCACAAATATTAGAGCTCTGAACAGAACTATTTATTAGTTAGCAAGTATATTCAAGAATTCACTAATGGAATAGAAACGATAGTGACCGTCTGCCGCAAAAATTAAGGAAGTGCCTACTGCATGCATATATGTCGAATAAAAATTGCTGCACTATTACGTTTTTTGTGCAAAATTCTGGTTATGTTTGATTTTATGGTAATACTTCCGTAACGCTGCTTTATTTATTTAAAAAAAGTTGTTACCAACATTCTCCCTGGATACCACAAATTTCCCACACAAAACGTGGACGGTGCAGCAATTTTTATTATGTCGACGTCCAATGAACCGTGCATTAGACACTTCCAAAAAGATGACGTAACCTCAATCCGTCAAAGAATTATCGATTATTTTTATTGCCTATAAACTCGGCGGTACTGGCTTCTAAAACATGAAGCTATACCCAAATTCCAGGTTGTTCGCTGTCTTTCTTGCATATGTACAAATAACCCAGACAAATAATAGAACGAATGTCATAAATAACTTCAGATGACAGAAGACCTACATTTTTAAGTTTTTAAATCTACTTAACATGTTGACAAGAAGATGTTTACACTATATTCAGACATTTATGACGTGCATGCAAGGAATCATTGTTTGACTAAATCACGTTGTTCTGTGCTTTTCTACCTCCGCTTTATATATGAAATGCTCTTGTAAAGCCGGTGAAGGTGAAAAACGCAAACATATTCTCGCAACTCTTTCGTATTGTTACCGGCAAGATTCTAACCTATAAATGTCTAATATTTACATTTCAATTATTGTATGAAAATTAATTTTTTACAAGTTTTCAACCGCTTTCTTAAAGATGGAGTATGTTAAACGCGAATAATATATTTAATTCCAGAATATTTATACAAATTTGAAGGAAATGATACGTTACGATCAATAATGATGAGAACAATTTTAACTGGTTTCCAATGAAATGTTAATATTTATTAACTATTTATGACTTTGAATGAATACAAAATAATTGAGAGAATATTTTATCAAAATAAAATCTGAAAAATGTTATCTAATAAAGAATATTTATTTGACACGTACACAAATTACAAAAAAAATATCTGTTCAAGAATAAATAATTTTACTTACCTGGAAGAATGTAACCTTCTTTTTTAAAATGTTTGGAACAAACTTTAGAATAGAATAGGATTTTTCGTTCAATTCAGAGAACTTTTTTTCACACTTTCAATCTGTCAACTATTGTCACTTGCTCAAATGCATTAATAATCATCACAGCCCCACAAAAAAAAAGTGGGGTATACTTTTGATGCGATATATCAGATCCGTAGTATTTTTGCCCGCTGATCACGAATCTGACGTCAGAATATCGCCATCACATCTCAATTTTTTTTTATAACCTCAAAAAATAGGTAAAAATTAGTAAAAATTAAGAAAAATATACTCCTAAAAAATTGATTCATGCTTTTTCATGAATCCAAAGATGTATTAATATGTATTCGGACACGCTAAGCTAATATTCATCGGTTGGATTGAGCCATACAGTTCTGTTTTCTTTCTAACCTCAATAAATCAGACAGATATAGTGCTTCTCGAATGCAAAAACGAATTCAAATTAATATTCAACCGATCCTTACCAAATTTGGTACACGGGGATTTTTTGGGTCGCTGATCACGAATCTGAGGTTGGATTTGCAAAATTCAAGATGGCAGATGTTTTCGCGCCATTTTGAACGCCGAGAAAATTCATCGGTCGATTTTTATTCTTCTACCTGCATCCAGGGCACCTCCACGTGGTGACGGTGGGCAACGGTGTTACTCCACTAGCCGGCAGAGTCCCTGGATAACGGCTTAGATGCCGTCATGGCAGGTAGAAGAAAGAGAATTACGATGCAGGGACTCGGAAACCCAGTATCGGCGGTTGGTCAGGGTGGGAAAGCGGGCCCGCAGCCGTCGTCATCCAGCGACCGTAGCTCTTCATGTGTGGGTGACTTGGCTCATGTAGAGTATAATGCTACAAGAAAACGGTCTCACGGTACAAGGACTTTTCGTAAGTGCGATAAAAACAGTGAGTCATTTTGTTATATTTGCTGTCAACACGTATTGAGTAAAATGGGGTCACCGATAACGGATAAGATTAAAACCTTATATAAGGATTGTTTTAACATTGAAATACAGCACCAGGATACAGATTGGGTTCCCCACATCATTTGCAGTTCTTGCAAAATAATGTTGTACATCAATAAGAAGGCGATTAAATATTCCAGACCAGCAATATGGAATAGACCATACAGTGAAAATGATTGCTACTTTTGTATGAATGTTGTATCTAGGCATAACCGAAAAAATAAAAGCACTATTACTTATAACGATGTTTCGACAGTAACAAGACCAACTAAACTAATTCCGTCTCCTGAACCACTTGATGCTGATGTTATGGAAACAAATGATTTCACCTTATCAGTTCATGCCGAAAACATTGAGACTGTCGAAAAAGATTCAAACACTGTTACTAATGAATGTTCTAGTGACAACCTATCATATACTAGTGACACAGATAAAGAATTTCTACCATACAACCGTAAACCAGAACTAATACTCGTATCACAGTCAGAACTTAGTAATCTAGTCAGAGATTTAGGCTTATCCAAAGATGGTTCAGAGCATCTTGCTTCCTTTTTAAAAAAAAGACATTTACTTAAGCCAGAAGCTACGATTTCTTATTATAGAAACAGAGTTGAAGAATTTCGAAAATATTTCACAATGGACGAGGAATTGTCACTTTCATATTGTACCGATGTAAAAGTTCTAATGGATGAATTTCAAAATAACCCATACGATCCTGAAGAATGGAGACTGTTCATTGATTCTTCTAAACGGAGCATTAAGGCAGTTTTGCTGCATAATACCAAAGTTTACGCTCCCATTCCGATTGCTCATTCCACAGTTATGGAAGAGCAATATGAAAAAATGAAGCAGCTTTTGATAAAAATAAAATATGCTGATCATAACTGGAAAATTTGTGGAGATCTGAAAATTGTAACAATATTGCTTGGCCAACAGTCAGGGTTTACACTTTATCCCTGTTATAAATGTCTGTGGAATAGCAGAGACAGGGAACGTCATTATAAGAAAAAAATTTGGCCAACAAGAGAATCGTTCACTCCTGGTGAAAATAATGTATTGTTTTCACCATTGGTAGATCCAGGAAAAGTTCTTATTCCCCCGCTTCACATTAAGCTTGGACTTATGAAGCAATTCACGAGAGCATTAGATACAAACGGACCATGTTTCAAATATTTGCATCAAAAATTTCCGAAATTTTCTGAAGCTAAAATTAAGGCAGACGTATTTGACGGGCCACAAATAAGAAAATTGTTTCAAGATTCATTATTTGTTATTAAAATGAATAAAGTTGAAAAAGCTGCTTGGCTTAGTTTTAAAGAAGTCGCAACAAACTTTTTGGGAAATAATAAAAGTACAAAGAAATAGTCGAGAAAATGGTAAAAAATTTTCAAACATTAGGTTGCTTAATGAATCTAAAATTACATTTCCTGGACTCCCACATCGATGATTTCCCAGATAATCTTGGGGACTACAGTGAGGAGCAAGGGGAACGTTTTCACCAAGATCTGAAAATCATAGAAAATCGGTATCAAGGACGATGGGATGACCATATGCTAGCGGACTATTGCTGGTCGCTAAAAAGAGAAACAAGTCCTCAAAAGCGTTTGGGCAGAAAGCCTTTGAATAGGTCATTCGCGGAAAAAAGAACAAGATACAGCCAAAAAAAGGAAAGTTAGGCGCGGGTCTAACCTTCGCAATTCTAGGGCTACTATTTGAGAGTATATGGTTTAAAAGTCCTGGTTTTGAGTTTATTGGGTCTCATTTTTAAAGTTACAGGGTTATTGAGGTCTATTTTTTGAGGTTACATGGTGTGGGAGTCTAAAGTTTCAGGGTTTAGGGTTTAAGAGTATCAGGTTTGAGGATTCCCCAACTGTATACCAAATTTGGTAGGAATCGGTTGGTTTTCAAAAATTTTGTCCGCCATCTTGGATCCGCCATTTTGAATTTTGCAAATCCGACCTCAGATTCATGATCAGCAACCCAAAAAACCCTCGTGTACCAAATTTGGTAAGAATCGGTTGAATTTTAATTTGAATTCGTTTTTGCATTCGAGAAGCACTATATCTGTCTGATTTATTGAGGTTAGAAAGAAAACAGAACTGTATGGCTTAATCCAACCGATGAATATTAGCTTAGCGTGTCCGAATACATATTAATACATCTTTGGATTCATGAAAAAGCTTGAATCAATTTTTTAGGAGTATATTTTTCTTAATTTTTACTAATTTTTACCTATTTTTTGAGGTTAGAAAAAAATTGAGATGTGATGGCGATATTCTGACGTCAGATTCGTGATCAGCGGGCAAAAATACTACGGATCTGATATATCGCATCAAAAGTATACCCCACTTTTTTTTTGTGGGGCTGTGTATTTAAAGACACTTAAATCCTTTTGCAGGGGACTTTCACAATTGTAAACACAGCATAAAAGTATTTTTTTTCATTTTTCACGGAAATTTGTAATATTAGTTTACACAGAGACTTACGACAGATTTAAAAATGCACCTCAAGTTTAATTCCTGAAAAAACCACGAGATGTCGAATTGAATATGTAAGATCCCAATATCACCGTATTATATGCTATTTCCAGGGTTCGTGAGGTTGAGGAATCCGAAAGTATGATACTTCTCCTTTATTATTATTTTCCGATTTTAGCAGAAACAGTTTTTCAAAGGAAATGTTTTCAGCTGTAAGTACCTCCGAAGCCCTTACTATTCTCAACTTTTTTGTGATTAATTCCTCAACTTAAAATACCTATCATTTAAAATATTAAGTTGAAAGCTTGAAATAACTTATTCTTTAATGTAAGTTAATCGAATTCGTTATTTATTTTAGAGCTGTGTGTTTGCGAAAGAAGTACTGGGCAAATCACTTTACCTAATTGAAAATAAAAAACTAAAGCACAGAAAATTGAATTTCTGTCTAATAAGTTGAAGAAAAGTCATGTAAATCTCATTATCTACTTATTTAGTATTAAACCAATATCTGACTCTTTACAATTTACGCTACTCTGAGCTTTTCAAATATTTTTTTAGAGACTAGGATTTGTGACCAAGAGCTATTTGACAGGATTATCAATACCAATGTTTGCAGACAATATAAATTGGCGAAATCAATTGTCTGTTTTGATTAGTATTGTTAATACCGCCAAATTCTTGTTGCTGTAAATATCTTTCTTGTACTTTTTCGTTTACAGAGCGGTAAATAGCGTTTCTTAAATATAAACTCCTTTAGCCTCTAAAGTTGGCATTCCCGTAAAATTTGTGAATAGCATCCTGCGTAAAGACCTAAGAATATGTAAAGTTTATTCAAGGTTGGCGCTCACAACGCTGACCAACCTACACAAAGCTATGAAGGTGGCAATTTGTCAGGCGATGTCGATAACTGCTGATGGCATGATTAGTGTTTTCTTGTCTTAACGACTGAGATATAGGTGCAGTTTTTTAATTCTAAAAAGAAACGACAATCGGCGCAATGGAAACACATCTACTGTCCTACCGAAGAAATCTAGAGTTACCACCAGTACCGAGAAAATGATGGAGGCCATCTTTTGGGACAGTAAAGATGTAATCCTTAATCATCGTGTTATTCTATTAGGTCGGCTGCATCCTATAAATATGGTTTGAGGTGCTCTCATAAGCATTGCAGAAAATACGATAGGAAAATACTGCGAGAGTGTTTTTCGGTTGAGAAAATGTTCCTGCTTATCCGGTGATCTTCTTAATAACAATTTGCAATGTGCAAATACAAGAAAAGGTCTTATTGAGATTAAACAGAAAATTGGATCATATTATTTTTGCATATTTTCTCTATTTCATAACCAATATTAAAAAAATACAGTTGAAAACATAAATATACTGCTCCAACTTTGATAAAAATCATATAATCTGATCATTTTTTTTTAAATAACACGTAATCAAAATTATCTGCTGTATTGTAAAAAGAGTAATTTTGGAAAGATAGTTTAAAAGTTAAAAAAAATGCATGCGTTACTGTTAATTTCAATGAAATACTAATAAAAATAAAAACGAGGAAATTCTCGAGCTAGCGAAACAAAGGTCAATTTCCTCATGATATAATGCATGGAGATTCAGCAAGTATATACCTTGTATCTATATACACTTTTATCTCCTTTTAATTTTTTGGTCTATTATCTAACGTACACTATTAGTAACTACGTCCACAACTTTCCCGTGTGTAATCCAATTAGAACTTGTATAAATAAAGGATAACCTGTAAAAAATTACTATATTTTTCTGGAATCATTTGAATATAATTTTGATAGTATTTTGTAGTCACTTATCTTTTTTGCTTTAATGGAATTTAGCTAATTTGAAAATAATAGTTCGTATTCTAAAGTCAGTTAAATATTCCTTCACCTGTCTTTATGGTTTTTTTGTTGGAGTACCAATTCATGAAGTTCCAACAAATGGTTTGGAGTCACTAGATGATGCATGATGTCAATTTTGCTAGACAACTAGGATCATGGAATATTTAAACATTGTGTCAGCTATTTGAAAATTTATTTTAATATTTAACTTTTCTTATTTTCTTCTCTATTTAATGTTTATTTTTAAATTAACAAGTATTTTTTCAAAGATGATTTGGAGGACATTGAAGCCACTGTGACGAATGAGCTACACATGATCTCAAAAGGAGGTTTTTCTTTTGAGATAATGTGATTCTTTTTTCTTATTTTTTTTTCCTGGACATTATGTTGAGGTCGGAGGGCCTATATAGAACATATAAAATAATAAAATGCTTACGTTTAATTTTTTATTAAGACAGTGCGACAGTCGGTGTACGTATCTATCTCTTGAATTTGTGTTTAGGCAAAGTTAGCACGTCTCAGTAAACAAAAATCATAATTACCTGTTTCACGGCCGCGATTATTTACTATTTTATTAGAAGTTAGTTGTACTCCTGTAATATCTCATTAATATCAATTGACAAGGCGAAAGTTGTCAAATACCAAATCATGGAAATAATTCGTTTTCTTTGGAAAGATTATAGAATTGATTAATGCTACTTAACGCTGTTTATACTTAATTATTAAATGAAAATCACACTGCTATCTGGAACGAGATAGATATTAGTCAATTTGTTGAACTAATTGGAGCATAAAAAGTTTACTTTTACTACATCTTTGCTAACATACGGGTAGGAGAAGTGGCAGTTATATAATTACGCTAATGAAGAAAAAGAGTCGGGTACCAAAAATGTAAATAGTTACAGAGAATGTAATCATAAAATTGGTTCAAAGATCTTTTTTTTTTTCAGTGAGAGCATATTTATTTAAATGCTTATTTCTAGTTACCGGTGATGGTATGGAGAAAACGAATGCTTTATTAGTAGAGCCCAGGCATGAGCTTCCCATATTAAATACGTTCACTGCACTGAAGCAAAAGCTGTACAAGGAGATGACGTAATTGAATCTGATATTGAAGATGTAAGTAACCTCTTTAGACTGGGACTTTTTGTGGCCGGAACTTCGTAATACCTTCGTCGTAGGTATACGGCATATAATATAAGTATTACTAAAAAAGAAACAAAATTGATAATAACTGCTTTTTATTTTTGTGAACTTAAACAGCGTGGGTATTGGACAAATTAGTTTCTTGTTGACACATTAACATTAATAGAAAAAATGCCGTTAACAGGTTTTTCTGTAATGTAAATTACTAAAACGCCTCGCATTCAAATACGAGCTAGTGCATCGAACGAGTCCATCTAACTTGGTTGGTAAATTCATCAGAGAAGATTTTCTTCTTATTATTTATAAGCTATTGCTTCTCCAATGTAGGAGATAGGCCTCTTCAAGTCTTTTACAGTTGTCTCTATCCTGTGCAAGATGGGGCCATCTACTGCCTGCTAGGAACCTGATATTATCAGTCTATCTTTTCATTGGTCTTTTGACACTTCGTCTGTTCTCCCAAGGTCTTTATTTAAGCAATTTTGTTGTCCATCTAATTGCATTAGTTCTAGCCATATGCTCCGCCCATTGCCACTTTAATCTTGCCACTCTCACACTGATATCTGTAATTCTTGCTGTTCGTCTGATATCCTTGCTTTTAATGTGCTCTCTTAAACTAACACCTAATATCTGTCTTTCCATGGCCCATTAAATACGTTGGAGTCGACGAAGACTATTTTTTGTAAGGGTCAAGGTTTCCAGCCCATATGTACTTACTGGAAGTATGCAGCTCTCGTACACTTTTCTTTTTGTCATGGGGATATGTCTACCTTTTAAAATAAATCCCAATTTTTGAAATGCAGTCCAGCTGACACCAACTCGCCTGTGGATTATCCTTATTCAATCTAATCTTATGTCCCTAATATATATACTCTCCCACTCTCTCGATCTCTTTTCTGCTGATTTTAATTTTTGTATTTTGTGGGCTTAGTCCAACTTTCTGTGACGCTTGATTAAGTTGTTCTATCACGATTTTAAGTTCTTTTAGATACTCGCTAATTAATATTATATCATCTGCGATTCGCAAGTGATGTAAATACATGGCCAGGGTAAACAATTTTGGTGAAATTGTGTCGCCATGCCTAACACCTTTCTTAATCTTTATGGGTTTTGTTTTTCGATCATCATTTAATTTAACTAGTAATGCGCATTTTCATATATTAATTTACGGAGTGCGGTATATCTGGAGTCTATTCTGGCATGAGCTAAGGACTGCATAATTGAACAATGTTCCAGGGAGTCTAATGCCTTCTTATAATCGATGAGAGCTAGAGAGCGTCTGAACATGAACTGTTGTTCCAAATTCCTTGCGAAAGCCGACTGGTTGGTAGTCATCGAACTTATTTGTTAGACGGTTTGTGACAATTTTCGTAAGAAGCTTGTACACATGCGATAACAAGTTGATGGGGCGATAGTTCTCAACATTTTCGTAATCGCCTTTCTTGAATAAAAGTATGATCTCACTGTTTTGCCACTAACCTGAACTAACCTGTATAGGTATTCTTTGTTCTTCAATACATTTGTTGAGTAATATCTGTATAGCTTAAAAAAGTTCATTTTAGATGTTATTTTATCTTCACCTAGAGCTTTCTCTAGCGAAATCTTCACTTTAATTACATTTTGTTTTTCTTTTTAGTGCGTGAATACCATTCTTAAAGATGTTGTATCTTATGAAACATTTAAAACATGTGTGGATGGTGACGAGTCACTTAATTTATTAAACTTTCGATGAAGTCTGTCATAATGTGATGCTTGAAATTCTTAAAGCATTTAGAATAGATAAAGAGAAGATAAAAGCAAACTTTTAATGGCTTTCAAGAACAACCACTAAAATAGTCGAACATTTTACAGAAGATATTGTGGCAGCATCTTTTGCTGAAACTTACCTAAGTACTGTCATAGAAAGTCCTGTGAAAACATTGCTAAATATGCTTGTGTTTTATTTTTTTCGCCACCACTTATTTCAGTTGTGATAACTGTGCTTGCCTAATATAAAAATAGGAACAGTCATCTATAATATATATAAAATGCAACGTCTCTCTGTCTGTCTGTCTGTCTGTCCGTCTGGAAAACCAGTTATCCGATTTACTTACTTTTTTTTTTTAAACATACATATGTTCTCTGGCCAGGTTATAGGCTATATTTTATTACGATAGGTAGCATAAGGAATGAGCAGTGACGATACTGTGATGATAATAGTGAATGAAGTCAGAAAAAAGTTTGCCACTAGCGCATTCCCTTGCAAAACACAGTCTAAAAAAACCATTAAATATAGAACAATATTATGTAGCAGAGAATATCTATAATCTATAATCTATAATATATATAAAATGCAATGTCTCTCTGTCTGTCTGTCCATTAGTGCGTTTATCAGGCGAGAACCACTTATCCGATTTACGTGTCTTTTTTTAAATTCATACATATATTCTTTAGCCAGGTTATATGATAATAATAATAATAATAAAAATCTATATCTACAATAAATATATATATAAAATGCAACGTCTCTCTGTCTGTCTGTCTGTCCGTTAGTGCGCTTATCCCTCGAGAACCACTTATCCGATTTACGTGATTTTTTTAAATTCATACATATGTTCTCTGACCAGGTTATAGATATATATTTTATTACATCTATAATATATATAAAATGCAACGTATCTCTGTCTGTCTGTCCGTTAGTACGCTTATCACTCGAGAACCACTTATCCGATTTACGTGTTTTTTTTTTAATTCATACATTTGCTCTCTGGCCAGGTTATCTATAATCTTCTATCTATAATATATATAAAATGCAACGTCTCTTTGCCTGTCTGTCTGCCTGTCTCTTTGCCTGTCTGTCTGTCCGTCCATTAGTGCGCTTATCACTGGAGAATCACTTATCCGATTTACGTGCTTTTTTTTAAATATAAATATTTTCTCTGGCCAGGTTATAGGATATATATTTTATTGCGTTAGGTAACATAAAGAATAAGCAGTGACGATAATAGTGAATCAAGTCGGAAAAAGGTTACTGTTAGCGAGTTGCAATATACTGCCTTAACCTTTAAGTATGAAACAATATCATGTTGCAAAGAATATAATATATATAAAATGCAACGTCTCTCTGTCTGTCTATCTGTCCGTTAGTACGTTTATAACTTGAGAACCGCTTATCCGATTTACGTGTTTTTATAAATTTATACATATGTTTTATTTAATTCGATATAAGCCTAGATAATGGGAGATAAGGTGAGATAATGGGAGATAAGTATAAATAATGGGAAATAAGGAGAACTAATGGGAGATAAGCAGAGATAAGATAATCGGAGTTATGGTGAGATAATGGGAGATAAGAAGAAATAATGGGAGATAAGGAGAAATATTGCGAGATAAGTCGAGATAAACCTAGATAATGGGAGATAAGGAAAGATAATGGAAGATAAGGAAAAATAATGGGAGATAACGAGAAATAATGGGAGATAAGGAGAAATAATGGGAGATGAGCAGAGATAAGCCTAGATAATGGAAACTATGTAGAGATAATAATATATATAGAATGCAACGTCTCTCTGTCTGTCTGTCTGTCCGTTAGTGCGCTTATCACTTGAGAACCGCTTATCCGATTTACGTGTTGTTATAAATTTGTACATATGTTTTATATATTTTGATATAAGCCTAGATAATGGGAGATAAGGTGAGATAATAGGAGATAAGTATAAATAATGGGAGATAAGGAGAACTAATGGGAGATAAGCAGAGATAAGATATTGGGGAGTTGTGGTGAGATAATGGGAGATAAGGAGAAATAATGGGAGATAAGTAGAAATATTGCGAGATAAGTCGAGATAAACCTAGATAATGGGAGATAAGGAAAAATAATGGGAGAAAAGAGAGAAATAATTGGAGATAAGGATAAATAATGGGAGATGAGCAGAATTAAGCCTAAATAATGGAAATTATGTAGAGATGATGGGAGCTAAGAAGAAATAATGGAAGATAAGGGGAAATAATGGCAGATATTTTATTACGTTAGGTAACATAAGGAATAAGCAGTAACGATATTAGTGAATCAAGTCCACGCGAGCGGAGCCGCTGGCACGGCTAGTGATCTATAAACTTTGTTAATTTAAACAGGAGTTTTCATTATTTCCGGATATTAACTAAACCTATAACCAATTCTAGTGCTTAAAAAAAAAATGAAACACAGCTGTTGCTATTGCGTAAGAATTGGGACATATTACATCTATTAATTATTAGTATCAATAAGTATTATTAATTAATTAGTATTATTAATTAGTATCTTAGAAGCTACACCTAAAAAAAAATAAACTTGCATAATAAACTTTATTCTTCATGTGAATGTTCTAGTTCCTCTAAAAAATATATTGTTGGCTAGCTTTGAGCTTTAATAATGGAAAACTATGTGATTTGTGCCAAGACCCGAATATAATTATTTAATTTGATAAAATTGTGGTTATTGTTTCATAAATTAAAATGTTTTCTGATAAACAGAAAATTATTGGCTTAAGAACCTTGTTCTTGCTTATCTATTGAACTACAAGTCTTTTCGACACTAGACTATTCTCCCAACTATTTAAATATGTATAGTTCTAGGCATAGGCCGGTAGAATGAGATTTGGTATTTGGTAGTAGATATCAAAAGAAGGACTGGCGGAGCAAACTTCAGAAAAAGAAAAACACAAAGAAAACTGAGAAATGGATAAAAACAGAGAAATGGGGAAAATGGACGGAAAATGTAGAAAAAATAAAAATGTAACAGAAAAATCCTGAAAAGAAAAGAAAAAACATTGTACTATATATATAAAAAATGTCAGGCTTTTCTAATAATTTGACGTTGTTAGCTCTGTAACCTGTGTTGAAAGGTAAGTGAAAAAGATGTGGTACTGCAAACGGCGTCGTCCTGTTTTCTGTAAAAAAGAAGCCGTTCTTTTTACTAGGAATACCAGGGTCAAAAAATAAAACAGGAACTTACTCACTGTTATTTAGTATGGAGATGTACATATTTTAGGAAGTAATATGGCATAAAATTCTGAATATTTCTGAGTACATATATTTTTAAGCAGTCTCACTGTTTATGAGAAATTGGCAAAAATCTTTATTTTTGGTTTCAATAGATATCGGCGCAGTTACCAATTAATAAACTCCCCTTACTGTATATTAGTTTTGATCAAAGACAGTAGACGGTCACTAAAAGAGAATTACTGATAATAATAATTCTCAACTCCCTTTAAGATTATCCCGAGTTAGTCTAAAAAGTCCATTCATGGGAAAGCAAAAATACTAATTATCGACAATTTCTCAGAAATCATGAATTTATATTATAGCCACAGAGTTCTATACCCAAGACAAATTATGTCGTTCATTAAAAGCCGTCTAAATTGCTGACCGTCCGAAGTTCAGCCAATCCTGACTATATGCAAAAGGTTACGTAATATGTTCTTAGAAACGTTTCAAGAAGAACAGAATGGCCACCTGCTGTTTTGTAGTTCAAACTAAAAACGGAATCTTTTTAGTTATATCAAATAATATTAGTTTTAGGTTTTAAAAAAAAATTATCGATATATCATTAATTATAGGTAGTTATTGACAAGTATCAATATATATATGGCTATTGATATGTCGTTAATCACCAATGTATCGATTGGAATTTTTAACAGTTACATAGCAAGCTCAATGAAATAATTTTCAAAGGAAACGGTGCGTTTATATTCTCTGCAAGAATTTAAAATAAGCTATAAATGTGTTGTCTTCTTATAATTTAGAAAATGTCTATAATAATCTAATATATTTTTCTTTATATGAATAACTATCGGCAAGTTGACAAACATCGAATATATCGATTTATTAATATCCCTTTGTATATCACACACTATCTTTTTACCTACAACTATCGATATATGATTAACTATTGATATGTCGATAGATGTCGTTATAGCCACAAATTAAATTAATCAATAGCTAAGTATTTATCGATTATCGATAAATAAAATCCATTATCGCCAATACCGGATACAAACTGCTTTGGTACCGTAACTGTATTGCCACTTATATTTATTAATCTAAGTAGGTGATTATATATGGCTATAACTTATTAAAATATATAATATATTAACATGCAAATTGGGAACATATTCAGCCGTTAATGATAAATATAATATTATTCACTTCTTTTTTTATTAGCAAAATGTATGCACTTCATTAGGTTTGATATTGTGAAAGCCGGTGGTCAACGGAATCTTCCAGAGTTTAGAAGTCTGACAACCCTATAAATTTGGTAGATTCGTTACTAGCCATTGCAATCGACTTGTTTTGATTCCACCTTAGATGACTGATTAAGTAAATATACGCCGGGTCGATGATAGCCTATTCAGAATAGAACATAATTTCAAAAATTGAAAGAATTAAATTCTTCTGCAAATTACCGCTTTAGTTTTTCAAACATAATTGAAAGCGTTGTACATCTTAAAAAGGGAAAATAAATTTGCTTCTATTACAATCAACATTTAATAAAATATTTAAAATTATTTATCATTGCAAACATCTGGAGGGTTTGACAGCATTTGACAAATAGTCTTCACGAAGTTGGATCTGAGATGTTCTTCCGTTTCTTCATCAAATTTACCAAAGAGACCAAGCCATGGAACAAACTTTATTCCATATTGATCTGCCTTGTCGTGATAGGCCTTTAGCACACTGTCAGGTTCATTATCATTCATACATGTTTTAACTGTGTCGTAAGACACGATATCCTTAAGAATGGTATTAACACACTAAAATAAAAACATATTGTAATTTAAATATCTATAATTATTTGAAAATTAAATTAAGTAATCCTTATATGTTCACTGGCTGGAGGCATCTCATCTATTTTGAAAAATTGAAAACATTTATATTCGCAGTTTAATATCCGTTGTAGGATGAAACATGAAGAAATAAATCGTTTTATAAAGATGACATAACAGTTCTTTAGTTGCCACGTTGATATTGTTTTTATAGAGATAAATGTTTGAAATAGACATTTGATGGTGACTTGATGTGATATTCCCAAAACCTACGCAGGAGTATACCGATCACACGTTATTTTCACGGCTAAAGTGAAATTTTCTTCTTTGAAGTAGTTATTTCTAAATTCGTAAAAAAAGCTAATTTTCGATTTGCCACGAAACTTGGTTCCATTATTCTCGAAATCTTGTAATTACTTATTGGAAAATTTTAAAAAGACTTTCATGGTAAAACCAGTATGAAATGGGGATTTAAAAGCCATTTTAATCAAAGATGAACCATTTTGACACCGCTAGTTATACTACTAAATGAGTATAGAATCCAGTTATTAATAAAATCTATAAATATAGTTTTTACATCCATTAGAAGTCATAGTCCAAATAGGTTACTTACATTTTCAATGTCAGAGTCAACAACGTCGTTTCCTTGTATAGCTTTTGCTTCCGTGCAGTAAAGATATTCGACTCTTACTTTTTCAGTTACCCCTGGCCTTTCGAAAGCGCATGCCTGGGCTCTGCTTATAAAACATTCATTATCTCCATGAGCACATGTAATCACTCCTTCATCGGATATCTATAAACAAAATAACAAAATAATTTAAAACAGGATTGTTAAATATCACACAAAATATTTATTTTACTTTTATAGAAAAATATCATTGCTGTTGATTTAGTTTCTGAACGCATAAGCCAAGATTCTATTTGATCAGATCTAAAGCGCTGATATTTTTCCATATAAAACTGCTCTTCAAAAATTGCGCTAAGTCGCAGCGGAATATTGTTCTATATCAATAATTCTTCACAATACCAATGAAGTTACATAAAAGCCATAAATAATACTTGCTGACAAGTGATTAATTCAAAACCTAAACATACTAAAAGTGTGATTTATTGGTTACCTTTTCATCTTCTATTAGACTTACCTTAACGAGAGGAATCAACTCCAAGTTAATGTAATCCGACACTTTGTTATATCCAGAGTAAAATTGACTGTCAACAAATTCCAAGCAATATGGGCATCTAGCTTGATAAGAGTAAGTTAGTGATTGTTGATCTTATCCTGAAGTTAACGAGAGAGAATTAAAACTGAGTAAATCCAAAACATATGATTAAAATAAAATTATACCAGACTGACTTACTAGCTTTACAAGCATTCATTTGTCAATAAACAAACTTCTATATAAAACAACTGGTGATGGTTTTATTTTGTTTACACCACTGCTGCTATTTATTGTTTTTATACTTAATTCTAATCATTTTTGACTGAGTTATTTCTATACTTACATAGGTATCAGCTGCCATGACAAACTGCAGGCCAGCAATAAAAAGTAAACACATTTTCAACGACATTTTAAAATTGTAATTAAACCGTTCCTCTTTGACTAATTAAAATGTAATAATACTCTAGTAGTATTAGCTGTAAACTTATATATTCAGAATTACGTATTTTTTCAAGTATACTGTGAAGATGAAACGGATATTGGTCTTTGATTAACAAGCATTTATTATTATTAGGTAAGAATGTTAAAATAATCCATTGTTAAATTAATTCAGATAAAAATCTAAAAACGAACCTGGATTTCAAAAATATATTTGGTAATTAGGAACTGACGCAACTCTTAATGCCATTACTATTGCCGTTATCTTTTCTATACAATTGTCACCAGCCACTTGATCTTTGCACTCTACTAGAGCTTTATGCTTGCTAGTATTATCAAGAGCAATGAATTTCTAATTTTTATGGGGTACAGTTCCACAGATTGCTATTGATGTCCTTTAATGTCATCTAAATAGTTGGTTTTCTGACAATAAATATGCCTATATGCCCCGATCTGTTAACTCTTTGTTTATTTTCTAACCTCCTAAATTTCTTTCGTATAACTTAGTTGCGTGCTACTGACGATGACTATGTGTACGTGTAAAGTACGACCTTTACTTTTGATCCATAATCATTATATATATATATATATATATATATATATATATATATATATATATATATATATATACATATATATATATATATATATATAATATATATATATATATATATATATATATGTATATATATTTACAGTAAAATCTCGATTATTCGAAATAATATGGAACAAAGTGATTTCAGATAATCGAAATTTCGGTTGATCCGAATTTTTTTTATAAAATAGAAGCTTTGAATGAATACAACATTGCAGATTGACTTAAAAGCATTTATACGATATGCTATTACGTGCATAGGTATTTATTAAAACAAAGAATAGAAAAATTAGTTTACTTATTTTATGTATATGTACGGAAAATTGAAAATAAAACAGTTTCATTCTTAACTTCAATGTCTTAAAAACGAGGTACTTTTTAACTGCACTCGGTTTGCGTTAGTTTTGTTTTTGGCTGCAATGTCTCTCCAACGTTTGATAAGCAAAACGTCCGCGGCGGTTGCGTTTCCTTGTTGTTCTACATAAGTTAACGCTTTTTCTAGGGCATCTAGTCCTTCTGAATGTGAAATTTTTACTGGAATATTGTCAGTGGCTTCTACTTCGTTATCATCATCGTCATCACTGTCTATTTTATTAGCATTTTTGCATACACTCTTAATTAATTCTTGGTCAGTCATTTCATCTTCCACACTATCAGTGTTTAACCATTCACAAACATCAGTTTCCGTAACACTTTCACATTCTAATGTTCTTGTAATAATTTGATGTAAACTTTCATTATCTTCTGTTTCTGCCTCTGAGTAATGTCTCTCCTCTTGTGGAATTAATTTTGACCAAGATTTTTCTAGAGTACTACTCTTTACTTGATTCCAGGCTGAAACTATCCAATATATAACATTTTTCAAATTTATCTATTTTAGACAATCAGTAAGATTGCCACCTTCTTCCTTCTTCTACTTCTCCTAAAATATGCTCCAATAACAGTCGCCTGTAATTACATTTTAAATTTTCCAGTACACCCTGATCCATAAGCTAAATGAGAGAAGTTACAGCAAGAGGCAAAAACATTGCTTTTATTTCCCCACTTTCAAGTTGCTCCGCAGTTCGGTGAGTGGGGGCGTTATCTAGTAACAGACATTTTTTAGAATATCCATGTTCTTTTAAAAAAAGTTCCACTTTGGGAACAAAACCTCCAAAAGACGAGTCTTTAAATAGAGTCGCGTTTATCCAGGCATTGTTTTGATTTTTACAAAACAGGAAAAGCATTGCGACGAATATTCTTAAAGGTTCGTGGATTTGCTGACTTACCAATACATAATAATGGGAGTTTGTGTCTTCCAGAAGCATTACTGCATGTACGAACAGTAATACGACGTTCTTTGCTACGTTTGTAACCAGGTGCTCCAGCTTCCGTTTTGGAAGCTAAGGTATTTGACGGCAATATTTTGTAGTTCAAGCCTGTTTCATCACAATTATAGATTTGGTCTGGTTGTAAACCATATTCTTTCATAACCTGCTCAAAATTCTCTGCAAATTTTTTTGCAGCAGATACATCAGCCGACAATCTTTCTCCACAAACTTTCAGTTGACGTACACCATGTCTTTTTTTCCACCTGTCTAGCCCTCCATCACTTGCAGAAAAATTTACAGGCGCTTCAATAGTCGGCAACTCTTTCGCTTAAACTCACTGCTTTATGTTTTAAAATTGTTCCTGAAATTGGTATTCCACGTTCTCGATTCTGTGTAAACCATAAAAATAAAGAATCATCCAGTTTTTGGTATTCACCGCTTTTCATACTTTTTCGTGCCTGTGTGGGCGATGATAAAACACTACACTATTTTTCGCGATTTTTTCTCCACTCTGAAACAGTACTCACGGCTACACCTAAATCCGTTGCTATATTTTTAAGAGTTCACCATTATCTAAATTGAATTGCTTCAAGTTTCTCTTTTAAGGTAATAACAACACGTTTACGCTTATTATTATGACGCTCCATTTTGTAAAATATCTATTAAAACGAAACTATTAACTCTGCAATAATAATAGAGGTAATGAGTAACTTATAACAATCGTCGACTAATGAAAACATAGACAGCGGTGGAATTCTAGACGTCGGGGAGTCCCCGACGCGTTAAGGAAACTACTCATCGTCTGTTTCGAATAAAGGGGATTTTTTCGTTTAATGGGAATACATTTTGCTTTTTAACAGTTTGTTTCGGATAAGCCGGATTTCAGATAATCGCAATTAGGATATTCGGGATTGTAAATATATATATATATATATATATATATATATATATATATATATGTATATATATATATATATATATATATATATATATATATATATATATATATATATATATACATATATATATATATATATATATATATATATATATATATATATATATATATATATATATATATATATATATAAATATAAATATATATATATATATATATATATATATATATATATATATATATATACATATATATATATATATATATATATATATATATATATATATATATATATATATATATTATATATATATATATATATTTATATATATATATATATATATATATATATAATATATATATATATATATATATATATATATATTATATATATATTTATATATATATATATATATATTATATATATATATAAATATATATATATATATATATATATATATATATATATATATATATGATATATATGTATATATATATATATATATATATATATATATATATATATATATATATATGTATATATATATATATATATATATATATATATATATATATATATATATATATATATATATATATATATATGTATATATATATATATATATATATATATATATATATATAAATATATATATATATATATATATATATATATATATACATATATATATATATATATATATATATATATATATATATATAAATAATATATATATATATATATATATATATACATATATATATATATATATATATATATATATATATATATATATATATACATATCATGCCGTCATCAGTTGTCAACATCATCTGACAAATTACCACCCTCACATCCTTGTGATCGAGGCACTCACTATGAAAAAATTGTAGGTATTAGGTCTGTACGCAAGATCAGGTACACGGAAACTTTAGAGGCAAGGACGTTTGTAATTAAGAAAAAACGCCATTTTACAACTTTATAAACAAAAGAGGGCAAGGCAGATGTTTATAAAGCAACGAAAATTTGGCAATATTAACAATTCCAATCAAAATAGACTGTTAACTCCACCAATTTCTATTGCTCTTGTTTACAGTATTCTAAAATGGAGTTTTTTCGTAATTACAAATGCTCACAACACTCTTGGCGATTCACCGTAACAACTTACTCCACTTGCGCAATGATGTTATCTCTCCAAGTAGAGAAAACGTTCTTTTACGCTGAACGTGGACCTTTCAAGTATTGAAAACTGTCCGGACTATAACAGCTGCTATGTGAACCCAGAGCGTATACGATGCTGTCATCTAAGTCAAGCCTTTGTATGTGCCTTCGTATTTTAAGCTTAACCACATGTTCTGATAAGTCCTAGCGCTGAAACAAATATTTAAAAAGCTTAGAATTTGATCGCTCCTCATTAATAATAAATAGCTAGATACTGCCCTAGTATTGAATGACTGGATAATGAGATTTACATGACTTTTTTACAACTTAGACAGAAATTCAAATTTTTTGTGTTTTCTTTTTTCATTTCATATTTGGTAAGGTGACTTACCCAGTACTTCTTGCGCAAACACGCCGCTCTAAAATAAATACTAAATTCGATTATCGTACACTAAAAAAGTTATTTCAAGTTTACAAATTAATATTTTAAATGATAGATGTTGTTGAGGTATTAATCACAAAAAAGTTAAGCAAAAGCAAGGGCTTCGGAGATATTTACAACTGTGAGCATTTCCCTCTACATACTGTTTTTATTAAAATTTAAAAATGATAAATGGAAAGTATAATTTCGGACTCCTCAACTGCGAGAATCTTATATAATAATGTATAAAGCGGTATACTCGAAACATATAATAATATAAGAAACTATAGATTTAAAATCAATGCTTCCTTTTGTTCAACTGTTAAGACAGATAGACCAATATATAATATATATATATATATATATATATATATATATATATATATATATATATATATATATATATATATATACATATATATATATATATATATATATATATATATATATATATATATGTATATATATATATATATATATATATATATATATATATATATATATATATATATATATACGGTTGAAAAGTAAAAGGTTGTAATCCTGAATTTAGTTATACGTTTTTATTAAATGCTGTAAAATAGAAGTTTTGTGGGGTACAAACTACCTTTCCACCTTCGATATATATATATATATATATATATATATATATATATATATATATATATATATATATATATATATATATATACAGTAATATATAACGCGAATTTCAAATTTCGCGCTCATGTAGTCATTAACTTCTCTATGGTCGCGGGGGGATCCCCGCTTTCTCTGAATATTCTCTTTGAAGAATTGGGAATTCCCTGTCCTTCGACTTTGTTCTATGGGGATTTCCTCGTTCGTTTCGTGTGTTCATTTGTTCCGTAATGTTAGTTCGGTCGGCTGGCAGTTTTGTTTTAATATTTATTGGAGATACATACATACATAATTTAACCCTACGTTAAAAATGCCGCCTGTAAAGAAAAAAGAGCGTAAAAGCGTCACTTTGGAATTGAAGATGAAAGTGTTAAGAAGAATGGAAAATGGAGGCAAAGCAACAATTGTTGGGAGAGATTTTGGACTCTCAGAATCGACTGTGAGAACGATTTATAAAAATCGGGAAAAAATTAAAATCTCCAGCGAAGGTTCAACACCTATAAGTGCAACAAAACTTTCTCGTTCGAGATCATCTATCTTAGAAAGAATGGAGAAAATACTGTCAGTCTGGATCGAAGATTTGAATAAGAAGAACACACCACTAAGTCAAGATCTCATATGCACAAAAGCAAAATCTTTGTATGAGATGCTGAAAACAAAAGAAGGAGAAGGGAGTGCCACTCCGACTTTTGCTGCCAGCAGAGGCTGGTTCCATCGGTTCAAGCAGCGTTCTAATCTTCACAATATCCACATAACAGGCGAGGCGGCCAGCGCGGACATTCAAGCTGCAGCTGAGTTTCCAGACAAGTTTCAAGACTTCGTTTAGACGAGAGAAAATTCCTGCTTGTCTCAT